>MU225649.1:2436901-2446973 GCA_018584345.1 Thuja plicata | reverse complement strand
GAAGCCGGCCTTCTCTGGAGATTCAACCTCGTAGTTCAAGTCCCACAGCTTGGAGGTTGATTCCATGTTTCACTAGGTTGCTGTTAGAGAAGCTTTCAGCAAGGGTGCAAACCTCAGTGACAACATGAACCCCAGATGAAACAAGCCCTCACCAATTATGGTTAGGTGAGAAAAGTCATAGTCATTGAGTTAGAACCTAGGTTGTAAAGTGCCAAAGAGATCCTAACCCTAGATTTCATCCAGGGTGGAATGATACCCAATGAATATCCTGTCATCATCCAGAGGATCCAAGATCTCATCATAAAGATAAAATAGGATGTGAGGTCCTAGGGTGACAGTGGGAATTTAACTTCTTTATTGTCTAACACTTAGTGTCAAGTCCACTGTCAAGGCCATTCTAAGATAGAATGTGCACCATGTGTAAATGCTACCAAAATTTTCCTTGAAGATTTACAGGTAGAAAAATACAGGGGCCAAGCCCCGTCTTACCATGGTCCAACCATGAAAGTATCTGATAGACCTTCTTATAAGGAACCCTCAACAAGGAATCCTCTGGGATATGTTCTGGCCCTTGTGTCTCCCTTGTTAGGTGATGCATCTGAACCTCCCCCCATCCCAAACCAGTCTTGATTTCCATGCCAACTTCGCAATGCCACTATACTGACAACAACCTATGGATCCTTAAGTTTGATGGATCTAGATCCAAAAAAGGTTGCAGAACTGGGGTAGAACTAATCAACCCTTGAGGAAAGTCTTTCCTTGCATCTTATCGCCCGTAGTTTGACTGCACCAATAATGTCACCGAGTATGAGGCCTTGGTCCTCAGAATTCTATTTGCACTTCAGAAAGGATTCATGTGCCTCTTGGAAATGGGTGACTCAGAACTTATAGTTAGGAAAGTCTAGAGAAAATATAAATTCCATGATAAATGACTAGCAACCTATTGCAATTGGGCATGGAGCTTAATAGAGGACTTCAATGCCTTTGGTATTGAGGTAATTTCCCAGAAATGGAACTTTGTTTGGACACCCTTGTCATATCATCCAGTACCCTCAAACCCATGGTGGGTTCCAGGCTTTGGATATTTTTAGTGGAAATGGTGCCCACACCCTCCATACCTAATAATGTAACCCACCTTTAGGTCTTTGAAGATGACAAACATATTCTTGCCTTCATGGAAAACGTTGCTGTCTTTGAAGACCAGATCATGCAAGAAGAAGAACACAATGATACCGGGCATGGATAAAATAAGGATGAAATCCTCAATCTTCCCACCAACACTATCCCAAAGGGGATGGTTTCCCTTGAACATATCTTTGACTTTGACCTATGAGCCAAAGACAGATTGTCCCAAACCAATAGGGGAAAATATGAAAACATGAATATTGGGACAGGTGTTAAAGAGTTCATTCATATTGGTACCTCTTGCTCTCGAGATGAGAAAGAGAAGATTCTCACATTCCTCCAAGAATATATTGATGTAATTGCATGGGGGTATGAAGATCTTAAGAGTTATGATACTTCTATCATGACACACACCATCCCCTTGAAGCTAGACACTAAACCCTTCCAGCAGAAATAGAGACCAATCAATCACCTGATTGAACCCCTCATCTACTAGGAGGTTCAGAAGTTATTGGCTGCCTAGATAATTTTTCCGATTCAACATACCACTTGGGTGGCCAATTTAGTCTCAGTCTGGAAAAATAATGGAGAGATTCGACTGTGTGTGGACTTCCAGAATTTGAATAGATCCTTAAAGAAAGATAACCATCCTCTCCCCTCATTAGATGAGGTGTTACAAATTGTCAATGGTTCCCAGATGATGTCCTTCCTGGATGGTTATTTTAGGTATAATTAGGTCATGGTTAAATTTGAAGATAGAGCTAAAACAACATTCACCACCAAGTGGGGGATGTTTTCCTATAGAAGAATGCCCTTCGGGATAATTAACGTCAGAGCTACATTCCATAAATCCATGGACATTGCCTTTGAAGGCTTGGTTAATAAATTCATAATCATCTACATTGATGATTTGATTGTTTTCTCCTGAGAAAGGCATAATCATCTAGCCCACATTGCCAAGATTTTCAAGTGGTACCACCAGTTTGGTATATCCCTCAACCCTAAGAAATGCAAATTCAGGGTAACTAAAGGAAAACTGTTGGGACATATTGTCTCTGAGAAGGGTATATCCATCGACCCTGAGAGAGTTGAGGCGCTGCTAAAGTTACAAATTCTAGGTAGTAAGAAGGAAATGCAGTATTTCTTTGGGAATATCAACTTCATCTGACATTTCATCACTTGTTTCACCAAAGTTGTAAAACCTCTAAATGATATGATGAAAAAGGACACCAAAATTGAGTGGAGTCTGGAGGCAAAGCAGGCCGTTGTACAGATCAAGAAAGCTATCACGGAGGCCCCATTCCTAGCCAGCCTGGACTATTCCCTCCCATTTCACATATATTATTTTTCCTCCACCCATTCCGTTGTAGCTATACTGACCTAGAAGGTTGAGAGGGAAGAGAGACCCATCACTGTTATGACCTCCCCTTTAAAAATTCCAAGTTGTGATATTCACCTCTTGAAAAGAAAGTGTTCGCCCTTGTCTGGGTAGTTAAGAAATTCTGACACTACATTCTCTGTAGCGACGTGCACACCATCCTCCTTGACCAGGTTGTTAAGTATTTATTACTTCAGAGCAAATTAGGTGAACATCAGGGAAAATGGATGACCATCCTCTAAGAATACAATCTCAAAATGCAACCTATGAAACTTGCCTAGGGACAAGGACTATGTAAGGCTATGGCTAAGGTTAGCCTACATATTGAATGTCAAACTTACACCATGCAATCCATTACTCAAGACCCCTGGTATGCAGGCTTAGTGTACCTTCTATTAAATAACTAGTGCCCTAAAGGGCTTATTCCTAGTCAACGTCAAGATATCTGGCTAAAGAGTACACATTTCATGATTAAGAATGAGACTCTTTTTTGAAGGAATCATGAAGGTGTCTACCTCTGGTGTCTTGATCAAGAACAGTCCATCAAAATTATAGAAGAATTCTATGTTCATTTTGGAACTGGACACCGATCGGTTGATGCCACCACTCATCAAATCCTCCAGGATGGATACTATTGGCCCCACATTTTTAAGGATGTTTATGCACATGTGAGGAATTGCCACACTTGTCAAACTACTGCTTCACAAGAGCAGAATCTAGCAATGGCTCTCCAGCCTATTTTTGAGGCAAGACCTTTCACCCAATGGCCATTCAAATTTATCAGGGAAATAAACCCCAACTCCTCCGCAAACCATCGGTACATCTTAACTACCATAGATTATTGCACTCGATGGACTAAAGCTATATTGTGCCAAAAAAACACAGCGGATGTGGTAGTCCACTTCATTGAAAAAAACATTGTCACAAGGTTCAGGATGCCTTTTTCCCTAGTGTGTGACAATTTCCCAACATTTTCCTCTGCTCAATTGTTGGAATGGGCCTATGATAGGAATGTTACCTAAAATTCTCTAGTAATTACTATCCTTGGGGTAATGGGGTAGCAGAATATACTAACAAGAACCTTTTAGAGGTGATCAAACAGCTACTTGAAATAAATCCCCAAGATTGGCACTAGAAACTAAGGTTTTCTCTTTGGGCAGACCACATCCAAATTAAGGCCACTCTGGGGACTTCTCCATTCATCTAGTTTATGGCTTAAACCCAGTATTTCCAATGAAATTACAGATTCTGGTCTTATAGTTCATCAAGAATTTAATGACTAGGATAACATTGTCAAAGTATTCCTCCTCAACCTAATATGCCTGGAGGAACAAAAAGATCATGTGTTAGAGCATTTTGCAAAATACTAAGCTGTGGTCAAACACTGGTTTGACAAAAGAGCCCAATACAAGGCTTTTCATACTTCAGACCTATTCCTCTTGTGAGATAAGGCCTGAGAGAAGAAAGGAAAGCATATCAAATTCCAAAGGCTCTAGCTTGGGCCATATCAAATATCTAAAATCAATGGAGCTAACACATATCACTTCAATTCTTTAAACGGAGAAGTTGTTTCGCTACCCGTCAACGAACAGTTCCTCAAACATTACTTTAATTAAGGAGGAAGAATGAATCCCACTTCAGGAGATGTATCATATGTACATACCATTTGTAAATAGCCCTTGGGTGTGGCGGGCCGGCATGCCTTCCCTTGTAAGTAGTTTTGGGGCCTTTCCCTCATTTTATCCTTTTTGTTTTGCTTCGCTTGTTCTTTTCTTTTGGTCTCCTTTCCCTTTCAGGTCTCAATGTTTTTCCATCTTCTATTAGGATGGTATTCTTTGCATAACAAACTCGCAAGCTAGGAGATCCTCCTCACACATTTTGGTGGTTCGAAACTAGGTGATGAACAAAGGTTGGTCTTATCCTCATTTGGAAAATTCTTAACATGAGGCTCAGGGTGTCAAATACTCTTCACTGGACCCAGGTACTGGTATTTTATCCTTAGAAAAAAAAAGGTTGACTGATATTTTGAAAAAGGGCAATAACTTAAATCTAGAAGACAAAGGTTTAGAAAGGGACAGATCAGTCGCACTCTCTGCAAGAGGCACCTAAGTAAAAATAAATAATTTGAAAATGTCTTCAGGGCTGAATCTTTCCTCCCCACTCAGTAATTAAAAGGATGATGAGGTGAAATAATTACCACCATAGTAACAAGCTAAGCTTGAGGACCCCGGTGAAAGAAGTACCACCTCCCCCATCCGTAAAAAAAAGAGAAAATGGAGCTGGGGAGAAGGAAGATCTAGATCCCAGAGAATGGAAGGGAACTCATCTGGAGCCATCTCTACTATGTTAGTTTGGTTTCTATGTCTTTATCTAGTAATGATCTAATTTCCCCCTTTTTTCTCAGGCCTACGCTACATAACTTGAGAAAATGTCAACATCTAAATTATAGTAAGTTTCTCGGGTCCCAGAGTCATGTTGTGACGTCGCGTCTCCAATGATGGTAAGATCCTCATTGTTTTAACCAGAGTTATAGGATTCCTCAAATGCATGAGACATTTGTTCTAGTGAGTCACCATTTTTTATGCCCTGTATACCTGTCCCTATATTTTGTGTGCAAAATATCAGGTCCCCCTTTTTTCTTTCTTTTCGCTTTTGGCTTGGTTTTTTCTTTTTCCTTTTTTTTGGCCCTTTCCCTTGTTTGGTCTTTGTCTTTATTTTGTGCCCTTCATTTTCTCCAAGATCCAGATCCTGGAGTCTCGTTCCCAAAGCTGACAATTTCAGATTTTTGGGATCCGACAATCATTCCTCTTTCTTTTGAATGTGAATGATCATTAGGTGCCCCAAGGTCTGAACTCCAGTTGTCGGTGTGTTTCTCAAAATGAGTTTTAGTAACTAATGAGCTCGTCTAGGCATTATTTAAGGCCTTTTACCTTTTCACTTTTACACTTATCGCAAACTAATTACCTTTTGGCAAATTATCCTGAGATTGAAGCAATTTGTTTTCTGAGCTGAGATGTTTAAGCTAGAAGGTGCAGAGGTGTGTTCGACAGTTTTGGTGGAGCATTTAGGTGATAGAGTGAGGTCATTTATAGTCCCCCCTTTCAAAATTTTGAGTTCCAGGTAGGTGTTTGGGTTCCTTTTATTTTTTGTGTTAGTTTCCTTTTCTTTCTCTATGCGTTGTTTGTTTTTTTGGTTTTCATTTCGTTTGTGTTCTTGTTTTTCATTTCTGTGTGTTTGTTTTCATCTCTGTTGTTCATCTTCTATTTGGTGTGTTTCTCTTGTTTTTTGGGTGTTTGTTTGCTTTTTTTGTTCAGGTCGCATCTATCATTCTGTATGACATCATCCTTGAACTTGGCATGTCTCTTTTCCCTTCATGGTCGTCTAACTCAAAGACGAGACGCCTGCCCTCTGGGTTGTAAATTTTCTATAAATATGGTTTGCATCTAGCTCTATAGTTTGTAAATTCTATAGATATGGGTCTTTAGAGAATGGTAGCTCGTTGTAAATACTTGGTCGTCTCTCGTAGGTTACAGTTAAGCAATGTAAATTTCTCAATGCTCTGCGCGTCGTTGGTAGTCTCCGCTGGTTGTTTTGTACATTTGTCAAGTCTGTAAAGTTTGATTTTCTATGCTAAAGAGATGTTGCGTATTTGAGAGCCTTTCCTAGTTTGGTTCTTATGGAGGTAGTTCCTAGGGGCTCCTATCGCTCCAAATTATTTACGAGGTCTGAGAAGTAGGTCCACCCAATAGGCAAGTTCACCATTCTGGTTGGTGCAACTTTGGACATTGAGGTGATAGGTATGTCAGTTGCAGAGGCCATCTCACTAGCAGGTCATTAATTTTTATCTCTCGTCCATCCTTTTTGTCTTAATGGCAGAATTAGTTCCCACAAACAAGCTTTTAATATTTGTCCCAAGTGGCATTCACGCCACTTGCGCCAGAACAACTATCTATTAAATGTCATTACTTAGCCGAGTGGGCATACATATGTTAGAGTATAATAGAAGGACCACCTAACTTGTTTTGTATAATTGTTGTCTTTTTAAAGGTGATGTCGAGTGTGTCGGTAAACCCATACTTATTCACCCTATTTGACCTTCTCAGTCATCATTTCGGGTCTTTCGTGCGCAAGAAATGTTTCATGTATTGAAATTACATGCATTCTTCAGACATATGATCCCCTTTAAGATGCCTTAACATTTTTCTATTTTAAGTGGAAAAGTAAAATCACTATTGAAACCTCCAGAGTACGAAATCTTTTAATGTTTATATATTGACAGTTGTTCGGTTTGCAGATATAGGGTAAAAAAAGAAAGAAATGGCTTCAGAACCCTCACCTCCTAGGAGCCCAAAATTCCCAAATACCTCTGCAGGTACCAGAAAGAAGAAAAAGGCAGTGTGGGTATTGGAAAATCTCCTGCTAACCCAGAAATACAATAAAGATGGGATAATTTTGGGGTCTTGAATTGAGTCTACACTTAAACAAATCACCAACACAGATGTCGGTACCTGGGCCAAATTAAATGGCCTTATTCGAGAAATTCATCAACTATGATGGGCCAATGAATTCATCTTAGTTAACTTAGTAGCATCTAGTATCATTGAAGCAGCTGGTTTTCTATGCTCAGTGCAAGCGCCAAAGCTAATTTTGCTCTTGGCTAGATGTTACAACCCATGTAGTTTGGCTGTTGTGTTGGGTTCTCCCAACCACCTTGGTTACCCAATGCCCATCATCTCTTTAGACCGTGATGCCACCACCATAGGGTGGCGCATCTCACACTTCTTGGATGCTACTATTCTCACCAAGGTCACTTCCCTTAGACAATTTGAGGGAGTAGCTGATCCAGCCTGGCGTCATCTCAACTCTAAATGGCTAAAATGTTCATGCTAGGATTTTTAGAAAATAGGGATGGATATCCATCGCTCTGACTTTAAAGAGCCCATCCAAGCATGAATCATCTTTTTGTGGAATATTTTTGGGGAGCCCCATGTCTGAGAATTCTCCCCTTGGATGTACTACTTTTTATATGGTATGACCACCAACAAGGCACACTTTGACTGGACTGACATTATCGTCAAGAATGTAGACATCTAGACGAGGAAGGTCAAGTCAGAACATAAATTTTATATGACCTCCTACATCCTCTTTCCACTTTCCCACTAGAACATGGGGATTCATGGTTTAACCTTAGCTAGTGTTCTCAGGGATGGAGCTGGTCAAGCCACCCCATGGGACTATTTCCCCCAGATTCAATGGGACCAAAGTTTCCCCCATTTTTGTAGAGTCAATGACGCCTTCATCTTCTATGGGATAAAGGTGATCACTAGTGATCAGGGATTTAGAATGTCCCCATAGGCCATGGCTATGGTAGGTGTGTGGGGATGTTACTTCATTCATTTCTCCTAGCACACCAATATTCGGGTGTCTTTTTTTTTCGGGAAACCCTTCCTGTTGTCCAAACATTGTGGGGAAAAGATTATTTTGTTGGAATTTTGTAGGTAGATTATGGAGGCACATGCCTTGACCACTGCCAAGAAAGTTACCTTTGTGCCTTTCCCGTTCATTTGCGAGAACTACACCTGCTCCCTCGCCGCGGCCCAGGAAGCAGAAAATGAGTTAAGTAGCCTGAACTTAGCTAAATATTCTTTCAATCACAAGGATTATGATATGCCTGGGAAAATAGAAAGGTTGATGCCCCAGGGAATCAACCCCCATGTTTGAAAATTAGAATATTTTTGGGCTAATTACCAGGATGATTATGACGTCTAGAAGTGACAATACTCCAAGATGCTAAAAGGAATGATGGAACATCTAAATCTCTGGACATTCCCATGGAATTTCTTAGACATCGAGCCACATAAGACCCCAAGTATAAAAATATAGGTATAGACAAGATGGACCTCCCTCTGGTAGATTGGGATACGCTGAAGATTTTGAGTATTGAGCCCATCTCAAGAATAATAATTCAACGCAGCCACGCGTATTTCGCGAGGATCTGCCCAAAGAGTGTCCAGGTGAACAATAAATTTTTGGGAACCTCGAGCCCCTGGTCTGTGGAGAAATATAAAGCCCAAGGCAAGCAGAAATTTGGCACCCCACCTTATTTCCTGGACCCCATTTTGGTCCCACTGATGGAGGAGTTGGGTGAGAAGTTTGAACACTCCTAGAAACTATTGGATGCACCAAACTTCGTAGTGAATTTTGGTCTCAAAGCTACCCCGATAGGCTCCTATCCCCCACCAAGAGATTCTCCCTCCTTGGCAATTTTGTTGATTGTAGCATGTGAAGCAGAGATCGTAGGAACTGCGACAACCACAAATCTTGGGGTGCCGCTCAAAAGAAGAAAGAAACAAAAAGCGAAGCGGCCCCCATGAAATAGAAACCCGAATCTTGAGCCCATGAATGTATCTAATATTGAAGTGCTCTAATGCTCCTCATCCTATGAAAAAGAGGATCATCTAGAGAGTCCCCCAGAATTTCATGATATGGTTGATAGCACAATGGAAGAAATAGTGAAGCCAGAGATTGAGGTTCCCACACGTGAATCAACAAGGCCCAAAGAGTCTGTGTACCAGGGAGGAGATGTATCCTGAATAGAAGAGGTCAAAGAAGAAAGAGAGCCATAAGAATAGGAAAGTAATTCATCCATGGATAAATTTTTGGCTGAAGAGGAAATTAGACCTTCAGGAAAAATCGTACCCTCTGATGTAGTGCTTCTGAGCCTAGTTGGTGATCAAAGTTCGCTAACACGACATGATGCAATGGATGACAAGGTTGAGGCCATATTCCAACAAGTAGATCTAAATGAATTTCCTCAACCACCTCCACCACCTATCCCACTGATGGATGATATCCCAGGAGGTGATACAGAAGGTGAGAAAAGAAATAAAGATGAAGATCTCATCAACACAGAAGGAAACCCCTCCAAGGGAGAACCTGGATTGAGCCCTGGGGATACTTCAAGTTTGGGGATATTAATGAGTGGGCCAGTTGCCCTACCGTAGTGGCTAGTGGATTCCTAGAAAAGAAAATCCCCAATGGCCATCACGACCCTACTATCACTAGCGGAAATGTTGGCCAAAGGCCAAGTCACCAAGAAGCCTAAGAATTCCCACACACTTCACAGCACTAGAAGGGCCCCAGACGGTAACATAGTGGCGATAATTGCAGCCCCTCCAGTAGGAAAATAAGACTCAGAGGTTTCCGCCGAAGGTATGTAATCATGGAGATACCTCTGGGCAAGAGAAATTAGCAAGGGGAATTGGACCTCTTGAATGAAGCAAGCCAGGTTATCTGCGCCCGGTATGAAAAATAGTCCCAAAGGGTAAAGGAGTTGAAGGTTACTAATACCAATTTTTTTAGACTCCTGATAGAGTTAGTGCGCCCCCTTGCCTCCGAAACACCCAGACCTTTGGCCTCTGGGACACTGCTCCCTCAAGGTGATTGTTGTCACTGAGGTTTGCACCCTTGCTGAAAGCTTCTCTAACAGCAACCTAGTGAAACATGGAATCAACCTCCAAGCTGTGGGACTTGAACTACAAGGTTGAATCTCCGGAGAAGGCCGGCTTC
>MU225649.1:2414253-2431445 GCA_018584345.1 Thuja plicata | reverse complement strand
ATTAGCATGGGTGAATGGGTTGAGAAGGGTTAGAACCCAGGGTAGAAGTGGTTGAGATAGGTTAGGTTGGGGTTTGAGGGAATATTAATAAATGAAATAAAATTATTTAATTCATTTAGAAATATAGAAATTAATTATTTAAACAATTTAATTTCTTTTTAATAATTAGGGGACTATAGCCATTACATTAAACAGGCTAGGGGAATGGGTTATTTGCAAGTGGGTATTTTATTTAGGGATTTATTTAATTTCTTTATAATTAAATACTATAGCCATATTTGATTTTGGTTTGATTTGATTGGTCGAAATTGATTTGAATTAGATGGCTATAATAGTTAATATAAATCAGTGATAAAAATCACCTAGGACATTAAATAGATTTGAAGAATTATACCAAGCAGTAACAGGGTCGTTTGGACATAATCGAGGGTATGATCACACTTAGGGAAAATAGGGTCCATAGTTGCGACAGACCAAATTCAGGTGGTTACATCATCCACTACTAGTGCCTTCTTTTTCATAGTTCTTAGCGTGTCAACATCACCCTAATGGAGCGGTGTTCCAGAGGTTGAAGGTTTGTGTGTTTCAGAGGTGAGGGGGCGCACTAACTCTGCCAGGAGTCTAAAAATATTGGCATTAGTAACCTTCAACTCCTTTACCCTTTGGGACTGTTTTACATACTAGGCATGGACAGCCTAACTTGCTTCATTTAAGAGGTCCAATTCCCCTTGCTTATTTCTATTTCCCAGAGGTACCTCCGTGATTACATAGTCTTCGGCGAAACTTTTGAGTCTTCTTTTCTTGCTGGAGGGGCAAAAATTATTGCCACTGCACTACCGTCTGGGGCCCTTTGGGTGTTTTGAATGGTGCGGGCCTTCTTAGGCTTCTTGGTGACTTGTCCTTTGACCAAAATTTCTTCCAGTGATAGTGGGGTCATGATGGTTGCCAAAGATTTTAATTTTCGAGACTCCACTAGCCACTATAGTGGAGCATCTGGCCCGCTCATTAACATCCACAAACTTGAAGTATCCTTGGGGTTCAATTCAGGTTCTCCCCTGGACAGGTTTCCTTCTATGTTAATAAGATCTGCATCTTTATTTCTTTTCTCACCTTCCGTACCACCTTCAATGGCCTAGGTGGTGGAGGCGGTTGAGGTAATTCATTTAGATGTAATTGTTGGAATATGGCCACAACCTTGTCAACCATTACATCAGGTGGTTTTAGTGAACTCTGATCACCGACTGGGCTTAGAAGCACTACATTAGAGGGTACGGTTGTTCCTGAAGGTCTTATTTCCTCTTCAGTCAATAATTGCTCCATGGTCGGATTACTTTCCTATTCTTGTATCCCTCTTTCTTCTTTGACCTCTTCTGGTCGAGATACATCTCTTCCCTGGACCACAAAATCTTTGGGCCCTGTTGATTCATGTGAGGGAACCTCAGTCTCTGGATCCACTATTTCTTGCATTGTACTATCAACCATATCATGCAATTCTCTGAGATCACCCATCGGGAAGAAATTGTTGATGTTGATCTGCGCTATTTTTGGGGGACTATCTGGATGATCCTCTTTTTTAGAGGAGGAGGAGAGCACTTCAATATAAGGTACATTCTTTGGCTCTAGATCAAGGATTTTGTTTTATGGGGGCCATTCTTCTTTCTATTTATTTCTTATTTTGAGTGGCACCCCAGGATCTATGGCTTCCACAGTTCTTGCAATCTCCAATTCGCATGCTACACTCGACAAAATGGTCAAAGAGGGAGAATCTCCTGACAGGGGATAGGAGCCTACCAGATTAGCTCCAAGATCAAAATTCACTCTGGAGTTTGTTGCATCCAATATTTTTCTGGATTGTTCAAACTTCTCACCCAACTCCTCCATTAGGGGGGCCAAAATGGGGTCCGGGACCTGAGGTGGGGTGCCAAATTTATGCTTTCCTTGGGCTTTGGATTGATCCTTGTCTTGGGGGTCTTGAGGCTCCCAAAAATTGATTTTCCACGTGGACACTCTTCGAGAAGACCCTCACAAAATACGTGTGGCTGCATTGAATTACTGTTCTCAAGATAGCCTCGATACTCAAAATCTCTGGCGTATCCCAATCTATCAGAGGGAGGTTCATCTTGTCTATACCTATATCTTTATACTCGGGGTCTTCATGTGGCCCAATGTCTAAGGAATTCCATGGGAATTTCTAGAGATTTATATGTTCCATCATTCCTTTTGGCATCCTAGAGTACTGCCACTTCCGAATGTCATAATCCTCCAGGCAGTTAGCCCAAAAATATTCTAAGTGTCGAGCATGGGAGTTGATTCCTTGGGGCATCATCCTTTCTAGTCACCCAAGCATATCATAATCCTTGTGACTGAAAGAATATTTAGCTAAGTTTACGCTACTTATCTTGTTATCTGCGTCCTAGGCCACGACGAGGGAGTAGGTGTAGTTCTCGCAAATGAATAGGAAAGGCACAGAGGTGACTTTCTTGGCAATGGTCAAGGCATGTGCCTCTAGAATATGCCTGCAAAATTCCAAAAAAATAATCATGTCCCCACAATTTTTGGGCAAGAGGAAGGGTTGCCCAGAAAATCCAGACACCTGAATATAGGTGTGATGGGAGAACTGAATCATGTAATGTCCCCACACACCTACCATGGCCATGGCCTACGAGAACATTTTGAATCCTTGATCACTAGTGATCACCTTTATCCCATAGAAGATGAAGGTGTTGTTGACTCTACAAAATGGGGGAAACTCTGGTCCCACTACATCTGGGGAAAATAGTCCCATGGGGTGGCCTGACCAGCTCCATCCCAAATAAAACCAACTGTGGTTAAACCCTGGATCCCCAAGTTCTATCGGGCAAGTAGCCAGAGGATGTAGGAGGTCATATAGAGCTTGTGTTGTGCCTCTACCTTCCTCATTTGGATGTCTACATGCTTGATGATGATTTCATTCCAGTCAAAGTGTGCCTTGTTGGTGATCATACCATATAAAAAGTAGTACATCTAAGGGGAGAATTCCTTGGCATGGGGCTCCTTAAAAATCCTACACAAAAAGATGATTCATGCCTGGATGGGCTCCTCAAAGTTGGAGCAAGGGATATCCATCCACATTTTCTTGAAATCCTAACGTGGACATTTTAGCCATTCAGAGTTGAGATGGCATCAGGCTAGATCAATTTCTCCCTCAATCAATCTGAGGGAATCGACCTTGGTGAGAATATTAGAATCCAAGAAGTGCAGGATGCGCCACCCTGTGGTGGTGTCATCACAGTCCAAAGAGACGATGGGTACCAGCTAACCAATAGGGTTGGGAGAACCCAACACAACATCCAAACTTCCTAGGTTGTAACATCTGACCAAGAGAAAAATTAGCTCTGATGCTTGCACTAAGCATGAAAAAATAGTCGCTTGAATGATACCGGATGCCGCTAAGTTAACTAAGATGGAGTCATTGGCATGTCATAGTTGATGAATTTCTTGAATGAGGCCCTTCAATTCAGCCCAGGTACAAACATCTGTATCGGTGATCTCTTTAAGTATAGACTCAATTTGAGACCACAAAATTATCCCATCTTTATTATATTTCTGGGTTAGCAGGATCTTCACCAATACCCACTCTGCCTTGTTCTTCTTTCTGGTACCTACAGAGGTATTCAAGAGTTCTGAGATCTTGAGAGGTGAGGATTATGAAGCCATTTCTTTCTTTATTTACCTTGTACCTACAAACCAGACAACTATCAATATATAAAATGAAAATATTCTGAACTCCAGAGGTTTCGAGAGTGATTTTACTTTTCCACCTAAAATGGAAAAAAAACATTAAGGCATCTTAAAGGGGATCATATGTCTGAAGACTGCATGCAATTTTAATAAATAAAACATTTCTTGCACACCAAAGACTCGAAATGATGACTGAGATGGTTGAATAGGGTGAATAAGTTTGAGTTTACCGACACAGTCGACATCAACTTTGAAAAGGTAGCAATCATCCATGACAAGATAGGTGGCCCTTTTTCCATACTCTAACACATGTATGCCCACTCGGCTAAGTAATGACATTTAATAGATAGTTGTTTTGGCACAAGTTACATGAATACTACTTGGGAAAAATCTTAAATGACCATTCATGGGAACTAATTCCACCATTAAGATAGAAAGGATGGAGGAGAGAGAAAAATTAAAGACCTGTTAGTGAGTTGACCTCTGCAACTGACATACCCATCACCTCAATGTCCAAAGTTTCACCAACTAGAATGGTGAATTTTCTTATTGGGTGGACCTAGTTCTCAAATCTCATAAAGAATTCAGAGTGAAAGGGGTCCCTAGGAACTATCTCTATAGGAACCAAAGTAGGTAAGGCTCTCAGAGACGCAACATCTCCTTAGTGTAGAAAACTAAACTTTACAGACTTGAAAAATGTACAAAACAACCAGCGGAGACTACCAATGACGCATAGAGTGCTAAGAAATTTATGGGGATTAACTCTAACCTAAGAGATATGACCAAGTATTTACAGGGAGCTACCATGCTCCAATGACCCATATCTATATAATTTACAAACTACAAAGATGGATGCAAACCATATTTACAGAAAATTTACAACCTAGAGGACAAGTGTCTCACCTTCGAGTTAGATGACCATGAAGGGAAAATAGATACATCAGGTTCAAGGATGGCATCATGCCAAACAATAGATGCACCCTGAATGATGAAGGTGAACAAACACCTAGAAAACATGAGAAACACATCAAATAGAAGATGAACAACAAAGACAAAAACAAACACACAGAAACAAAAAATAGGAACACAAACGAAATGAAAACCAACAAAACCAGAAAAACAAACAACACACAGAGAAAGAAAAGGAAATAGATGCAACAAAAGAAAAGGAACCTAAGGGCCTACCTGGAACTCAAAATTCTAAAAGGGGTGACTGCAAATGAACTTACTCTGTCACCTAAATGCTCCACCAAAATCTTTGAACACACCTCTGCACCTTCTAGCTCAAACGTCTCAGCTTAGAAAACAAATTTCTTCGCTCTTAAGATAATTCACCAGAAGGTAATTAGTTTGCGGTAAGTGTAAAAGTGACAAGGTAAAAGGAATTAAATAATCCCTATATGAGTGCATTAGTTACCAAAAGTCATTTTGAGAAACACACCGGCAACCAGAGTCTAGACCTCGAGGCACCTAACGATCATTCACCTTCAAAAGAAAGAGGAACGATTGCTGGGTCCCATAAATCCAAAATTGCTAGCTTTGGGAATGACACTTCGGGATCTGGATCCTAGAGAAAATGATGGGAACAAAAGGAAGAAAAAGACCAAACAAGGGCAAGGGCTGAAGAAAAAGGAAGAAGAAAAAACCAAGCCAAAAGCGAAAAGAAAGAAAAAAAAAGGTGGACCGACATTTTTCACACAAAATGTAGGGATGGGTATGCAGGGCATAACACTATCTTCTTCTTGTCTTCATTGCTCACCAAAGTGTATCTTTTGCTAATAGTATCAATTCTACCATTGTCCACAATACATTTTGCAATATCATCAATATAAGGTGCCTTCTTTGTTTCACCACTCTTCTTTAGTTCATAGGCATCCTTATCTGATTATGTCCCTTCTTCATCAGTTCCCTTCTGATCATCCTTTAGGTCAATGGATTTTTTCTTCCTCTTGTAGGTTTTCTTTGGAGTAGAAATGGGTTGTCTCTTCTTCCTTGATGATTCCCTTTCAGACTTATCTTCACAAGTAGATGCTTTTCTCTATTTTCTCTAGCTTCATTTATGGTTGCAGTAGTGTGAGATGTACCTGTATCACTACTTCTAAAATTTTTCTCTAGGTTAGATATCATTCTTCTTATTTTTCTTTCAATGATCGGTTTCTTCAATTCCTTTTGAATTTTAAAAACTGCTTCATCATGAGTTCTAAATCTCTGTGCTTGTTTTTCTAAGGGTTTTGAAAACAACTAATCAACATGAAAATTTACTATATGAACTTCAACTTCATAATCCATAGGAGGAATCCAACATGTCCTGGGTTCCACAGCTTGCATAATACATGAATCAGTGTCTACAATTAAACAAATGTCATTCTTGTACTTCTCTACAATGCTAGTTGTAATCCTTTCTCATTTGTGCATGCTAGATTGGAAATCCTTGAAATAACCCCACATGACCTTATTGAAGTTATTCCCTAACTTCTTTATGAATTCACTTATTTTCATAACTACCGGTTTGTCCTTTAACCATGTAACATTTTCTTTGTCAAGGAAGAATGTTTTAACATAAAAAACTATACATACCAATAGATCTCTATACTTAAATGATTGTCTTGTGTCTCTCTTTATCCTTTCCATGTTTTCCAAGAATTGGCATCTGATAATCTCACATAGATCATATGTTGAATCATCCTTCACAATCCAATAGGCAGCGTGAATAGCACCACCAGCCACATTGTTAACTTGACTAGACTGGTAAACTCTATAGCCTATTACCACTGATGCAAAATGAACTTCCTTGTCTGTAATATGATCAGTTGTCATTTCTCTCCCATCTAGTTTGGATTTGGTTAGTTTAGTGACCAAATGAGTAGCCACCATTCTTAATATACAATCTAAACATTGTGCTTGAAATCGTGTAACCCTGTGAATCAATTTCTTTGAAATTCTGTGTGGTCTATCCAACCATATGAATTGATCATGCACCCTGCATATCACATAATGAATCCAATCACAATCAAATTTTTTAGGAATGTCCACAGCATAAGTTAAACCCTTCTCCTGTAGATGTTTGTTCTCGACTTTCAACATTCCATTGATGCACATACCCTTGTATTCTTTCTTGATTGCTTCAGCTCCAAATTATTCAATTCTATAATGGATAAGATCAAACATCTTCAATAAACATCACACCATGAGGGATGGTGAATAGGACACTATACATATCAATCTCAACCGCTTTGCTTGGATTTAGTTTGAATACAACTCGAGGTTCCTCAGAAATGTTTACCAGAACTGGTGTATCAACATTCTCTACCATTATGACCAACTATAACAACACACAAATATAACCACCGACTGAAATGATATCTCACAATACAAGACACAGGTTAGAGTTTCATGAAAAATCAATATGAAATTAACTCTAGATCTCAATCACAAAAGTAACGTTTTGCACAAAGTATCTCAAGATAGCTCTCAAATTCTCTACTCAAGGTAAAAAGTGTGAAATGAAGTTACTTTTTCCTCTATATATCATTAGAAAAATAGATGTTACATACATCAATGATAGAAATAGTGTCATATCACTGGTTAACACTTATCCACCATTTGGTACTCAACCAACAATAATAACCGCTATCAAATAGATATTGACTTTGAAATCTCAGTGCGATCTACAAACAATCTCAAAAACAAAATCATAGAAACTTACACCATAATGTGCATATATATATATATACCACTCTTGAGTCTATGGGGTTAGTAATGGATTTGTCTTTAAGTTCTCCCCCTAAGAAAATAATATGCTTAGTTTACCGATGGAACCTCCACACTTTATGAACTTGTGGAGTTCTCAGTCAACTTAGAGGAATTTAGTTCACCTTTCTTTACCCATGTCTTCTTTATATCACTTCTTACTTCATAAAATTTAGCAACATGCTTTCCTTTTCCAACTTCTGAATGATGAAGAGATTGGTTCTTGAACCAAAAGTCTCTAGCCATATGACCTATCTTATGAAAAAAAACATGTCATACCAGTTGATTTCCAATGACCAACATTACCTCTCATAGTTCTCATTCTGTAATTTATTGCTAGGTGTCCGTAGTTACCACATACAGAACATGTAGTGTTGAATTGTCTTTCCATTCTAATAGTATTCATCGATGTAACATGTGACCTAGGTGCATATATTCTTGACTTACAATTTTCATCTTTGTGTCCATATTTTTTGCATGAAAAATAGTATCCATCAAAGTTACCACCACTGGATCTATTGCTAGATCTACTGCTATATCTCTATCTACACTCATATGCAACATGAACATACATGTGACAATTGTAACAATAAGCATTAAATAAGTAAGTTTTATTCATCGGTATTCTCCTACACATATTTTTAGTATGATCAAGATTTCCACAGTTATAGAAAGTAGGTTTGTTAGGTTTCTTACTTGATTTGATTGGATCTTCCTTCTGATCTTTTTGTGCCTCCTTAGGTTCAACTTTAGAGGACTCTCCAATTTTTAATGTTCCTTCTCTTGAATAACCTAGACTAGTTGTATCTATGTGTCTTCTTTAAATTTTCATTTGTTCATCTAGCTTTTGTGAGCTTTCAATGTATTTCTTCAGCTTTTCATTTGCTTCTTTTTCAGTTTCAAGTTCTTTCCTCAATGCCTCATTCATCTCCCTAAGTCTTTCATTCTCAACTAATACTTATAGATTATCTATAGTAGTATCCTACATTTTATTCTGATATAGGGTAAATTATTGTCATAGTTTGATAGGCTCTTTATCTTTTTCTTTTAGGGCATCATCAACAATTTTCTTGGCAACTTCTGCACTTCTTTTTCCTTCTAGATCTTCACACATCCTGAAAAACTAACTTTCAAGCTCTTTTTTCATATTATCCATATTTTCTTTAAGCTTCTTGTTCTTTTCCAATAGATTTTTTACTACTTCTTTAGATTCTTTAGATGTGCTTCCTTCAGACAATTGTTCTATGTAGTCTTGACTTTCACTCAGTTGATCAATAAGTTCTCTCCTCTTTGCAAGAGTGTGTCTCAGCTTTTCCTTTAGCTCCTTGATCATCTTGTTTTCATTATCAAGTTGCATCTCATACCTATAATCCTCCATGATAGTGGATGTTTTCCCAAGCTTTTAGACTTATCACGAAGAGGACTTATGCTCTGATACCATTTGTTGGAAATAATAGGTATTGATAGGAGGGTGAATCAGTACAAATATATATTGAACTAATTCAACCAATGATCTAAATAGCTGCTAAAATACTTTCCAAACTATAAACCAAGTAACCAATGCAAATACATAACAAAAAGTAATAAAAATCATCCACAATTTCCACACACAACATATACATTTTTCACATGGAAACCCTTGTAAGAGGGAAAAACACTATGGTGGGGATGACACCTACAAGCCCAATACTACAGTATATGAGTTTTCCCTGTTAGGAGCTACAAGTATGCTTTCTAAGGGTTCATCCATTTAGGAGTGACTAGTACATTTTTAGGAGTACAATAAGATGAAATATGATCTACCTTGGTAGAGGATTTTAAACCTCAATGGAGAAGTTACCCTGTTAAAGGATTTACAGAAAGAACTTGTTAGAGTTCACCCGGTTAAGGGATTTTGCTTGTTGCAACTATTAGCGAACAAAAATATTGGTGGTCTGGATGTAGCACTGATTTCTTGTTATATCCTATATATTCTTTATAATCTATAACTTCTCTCTCCTCTCTCCTCTCTGATCGCAACCTCAACTTGAAATCATAAAACCCTAATTACCCAAAACAGCTCTTGCAACTTCTCTCAACAACAACAACTCTTCTTTTCAATAGGAGCAGTTCCTATAAATAAACAACTTGCACCGACATAAAACTAATCTTCAAATTGCTTTCCTGTGATAACACCATGTGTCAAAATGATAATATTGATGAAAGAAATGATTTATCATGACCGTGTTAGGTCAAGATAAGATATGCAAGTTTATATCTCCAAGGTAGTTAACACATTTTGGATTCTCTAATGCAACACCTCAAATCTATCTTAAATTATTGTATCAATCTCATAAATACCAATACATTGGATGTATAACCTTTATTCTACATCATCATATCATTAGAAATTATCACACATACTTTACCACTCACCGATCTGTGATCTACCGACCGTTTGATCAAGAACATAAGAGTTCTACTTGTCTTAGTGTATGTGATACTCAAAACACTATCACCGCTCAACCAAATGAGTTGTGATTGGAACCACATTGTAATATGAGCTGGTTGAAGCTAAATCTATGAGTGCTCCTCAAAATTCCTTTTGCACCCAGACCACCACCAAAGTAATGTTTTCTCAGTATATCAATCTTCTAGACTTAACCAATTTTCAGTGTTACCTTCTTACCGATTGTATCTTCACTTTACCTATAGTATATTATGATTATACTCACTTATTTGCACTATAATGACTTAGTTTAAATCAATGACAACCAAATAAATGAATCCTAATAACTACACCACAATATCCAACAATTTCCCAACACAATACCAACAATACACAATACCAACATTAAATCTACCAATAAAGTCGCTAGCTTTTTCTTTAACACCTTGTTTAGAATGCATTAAATCAGTCAAAGATATTTGAGGACCAATATTGTTTTGAAATTGTTAAATAAAAGCATTAGAAATTTTTTCAAAGGAATCAATGGAATAAGGATGCAAGGAACAATACGATTGCAAGGTTTTGTCTTGAAAGGTCCTAGTGAACAGCTTAGTCACGAACCTATAGTCGTGAGAAAAATCACTACACAAGGTTTGAAAAGTTTTAACATGATTCATAGGGTCACCCTTACCATTATAAGTATCAACATGAGGAATCTCAACATTTTGAGGGATAAAAACTTATATAGTGTTTAAGGACAAAGGATTAGCAATATCACATGTGCGAATATTTAATTTGGATTGAGTCAAGGAAGCAATTTATTTCTACAAGGGAGAGAGGATTTGAGCTAGGCTAATAATGGTGGAATTGGTAGAAGAAATGCTAGGAGGAGAAATGTTGGAAATGTTTGGAATATTATCATTGGAAGAAGAAGGAATGTTCGAAGAGGCATGAATCACATTAGGAGCATTGGTAGAAGGGACATTGGAATATTAAAAGGGCACATTATGATATGAAGGTGCTGACGTGGGCAATGAAACACATGAGACACTTGTGGGAAGTGATGGAAAAATAGGATTAGGAAAACTTACATGTATGAGATTAGAAGGTTTAATTGAAGTTGTGATAAGTGGTGGAGCATAAGTGGAAATTCTAGGAATGAAAGTAGAGATAGGAAAAGAGGTTTCAACATTTGTAGTGGGTGGAACATAGCTTAAGTCTTGAGCACGTTTGGGCATGCATTTGATATTGGAATTATTAACATGTGAAATACCACACAAGAGGTGAAGACCATGTTCATCATTACAAGAAATCTTCCTTAAGGCTTCTAAAGTGTAAATAGTCTCAGCACTATGATTCTCTTAAGCTAACCAATGTTAGATTTTTTTCAAATCCTTGGGTGATTTTGTCAATTTGAGCGGGAGGAACTCTTAAGGATTCATACTTATCATGAGAATAATGAGAAGAGTTTTTCTTCGTGAGAGGATTAAGATCATGAGGTAGCATGTTGGTCTCATCAAGATTCCTAGGAAAGAAGGAGGGCTCCGGATCAAAAGAACTCATGAGCCTATGACTTCTTCTAACTAAAATACTATAAGTTGGAATCAAGGTGATAAATCTCATACATAAAGGGATGCAAAGAAAGGAAAATTAAATCTAAATGCATAAAATGTAACAAAAAACAAATTAGATCTAAAAATGAAAGAACAATGAATATGAAAAGGAAGATCACACAAAGAGGATCTAACCACCTAATCAAAAGGTATAAAGCATGAAAGTCTCAGGTTCACCAAAATGTAATTAAAAAAAGGAATGAGGAGGGGGTATATAATGTTAATTCACCTAGTATTTTTATGCACATTAGGGAAAGAGAAAGATGGATCCCCAAATATAACCTTCAAGAGAACCCGAATTAGATTAGCACGACCCAAATGGATGTAGGGGTACTAATGCAAAATTTGAGTACTTTTAGGAGTGAATATATAGAAGATCTATTTTTATTTTGTTTTTTTATACTTTCCCTTTATTATTTGTTGATTGATATTGATTAATGCCAATTAGGATTGTGTGTGTTTGATTAAATGACCTAAGGCTAGTTGATTGATTAAATGCAACACAAGTAAAGTAGAAGCATGTATAACAATCAAGCACATAAAGAGACCTAATCTGATACCTCAAAGTAAATTATATGAAATGAAAAAGAGGAAATTGGACTCACCTTGAGGGCTAGTAGAGGTCACAAGATTATATCTAAAAATGAAGTAGCAGACTACAACATAAACTGAAACCGCACTGGATCTAGAACATGTAAGCCAAAATTTATTGACTGTGAAAATTATGAAGGTTTCAGGACTAGGTCAACTTGGAGGGTATAGGTTGTACTTGGGTACATGTCAAGGTTGATCTATACCTGCACTATCCAAAAATCTAAGATCTGAATGTCTGATGGAAACCATAACCCTAAATCAATTGAATCTGATCCTGAAAACTTGAAAACCTGCAAATCTACTCCTACACACAAGAAAAATGAAATTTTTTTGGGGGAAGGGGCTTGTCTTGGTCAATCCCCCATTTAGGAATTAACCTTAAATTGAAATAAAATCATGTAAAATCAAGACAAATGTAAATATTCACCTTTCTTGTCAAACCTTCATGGATGGATTTGAATCCGCTGCCCTCAATGATTTATGAATGTTTGTATGTATAATGTATGATGTTGGATGACTTAAAAAATGAAATAGATCTACAAGTGCCAAATCATAGATCATGGATGTAAGTATGCTTGAATGCTTGAATGGTTGAATAAATGTTCAATGTTGATAAATGTAGATTTCCTCCCTTGATGGCCAACTCCACTATCTGCAATGAAGAAAGAAGATAGATCTATGGAAGGAAATTCATGTTTGATTGGATGGAATGAATGCCTCCAATGAATCCTTTCTTTGCTTAAAATCCTTGAATGCATCTTGAGCAGGCCTCCATTTATACTGATTTTGGGTGAAAAAACAAAAAGGGGTGACTACACTGGGCAAGAAAATATGAAAAACCCCAAAATGGGCATGAGTTCCCATGAAATGAATGCCTCAGGTACAAGTCGACCTCTAATTATACCCAAGGTATAGGTCAACTTTGACCTATATCCGAGGAGGAACAATCCACAAAAAAATCCTCAAGATCTTAGGGGTGCAAAAGAAACAGTAAAAAATGGGTAAAAAGTGAAGAAAGGGTGAAAAATAAAGCATAAATGCATCCATGTTCTAGGAGATCACTAAAATGGGGCCTAAAAGGTCTTTGAGCTTCCAAATTAATGGGTGCTAACTTTTAAGATGGTACAATAATGTATTATGCATTGATGGACCCAATTAGATAGGAAGATTTATCATGCCTTCTAAACTTATTTCAACATTATCATAAGCTTTTATAGTGTTAGTTTGACTATGCATATTTGTGATAGTGTACCCCACCTAAGTCATAAATTTTAGTGTACAAAGATTGAGGGAAAAACCATTATCAATCAGGACTCTTTTGTCTTTGTATTTATTTCTAATGACTTCAATATTTAAGGGATGAATGTGATTAGGATTAGGGATCATTTCATTATATTGGGTAAAATTGAGGTGATATGTGGACAAGAGGCATGCTACCATAACTCAGAATTGGGTAGGATAAATATCACTTGGGACTTGTGCATCTTGAAACATATGTTTTAGGATATCCTGGTGAATAGGAGAGGCCTTCAAATGATCTAGAATAGATATTTATGTAGGAGTCTTTCCTAAGTTCTCTAAGATATTATATTATGAAGACACAAGAGCTTGTGGAGTAGTAGGAGCTGTAAGACCAAGAATTCTCATACAAGCTTGTCTAGTAGTAGCAACACATTGTGTGTCTACCCCTTTTAATCTGATCATATTAACATGATGATATAATTGAGAGATACAACCAATAATGTTACCATATAATTTTGTGAAAACTGAGTACAAGATACTGATAGTGGATTATGACAAAGTTGGTCTCTGTGTTTTGGAGATTACTTAGATGCAAGCATGAGTTGTGATCTGTGAGCTTAAGGCATGATAAAAGACATGTTGAATAATTTTACTTGTTATTTTTGGGTCACTGTGTTCTTGGTGACATTGGCTGAAGCCTTTGATCTTGAGAAGATCTGTTTATGGCCGACTACAGTTGTGTAATGTGTTTAGATGATGGAGAGCATGGATTTTGGATCTTGGAGTATAATCGATGAATTAAAATTGATGTTTACTTGTGTAAGGTACCATGTGTATCTTGTAAAGGGTTAATTTAATTAATTTTATATTGGGTAAGTCTTAACAGGCTGACCTAATTGTTTATTGTAAACTTGTATAAATAAGAGTTGTTTCTTGGTGAGAAGGCATGGGAGTGAAATGTTGAAGTTGCGAGATTGTATTTGTGAAGTTTGATAGATTTAGATCAAAGGTATATATTGTGACAAACTTCCTTGAAATTTTTTAAGAAAAGCAAGTTTGTATCATTCAGTTCACTGGTTATTGTAACTCCTATATTTGTATTTCGGACAGTGAGTCCAAAAGGTGGATTTAACCTTCACATTTGGGCAGTGAACCTCTTGTTTATCTTGAATCCTAATAGGGCCTATCCTTTAACAAGGATTGTGTACTATATGTAATAAAAAAATCCTAAGAGGGATAAATCTCCTAACAAGGATACTATACATTCAGTGCATTATTTTTGGGTGCTAATTCCCACCAAGGTTTTTCCCCTAACAGGGTTTCCTTGACAAAAAAATATTTTATTATGGTGTTGCATTTGATATGTTTAGATCTACATTAAGTATATGATTTACAAGTATAAATTTTAATTTTATTTGGCTCACAACTGATTCACCCCTCCTCTCAGTTATGTTGGTGGACTATTATTGCTAACAATTGGTATCGAAGCTTATGGTCCTTTGAGAGAAATATTAACAACTTGAGGTGATCCGAAAGATGGCTACCTATAGGAAAGATAGTCCAAAATTTAATCCTAAAAATTTTGATAGTTAGAAGTGTTGGCAAGTTGACTTCCTGAGGATGCATGACTCATTTTGTGTTGTCATCATGGCAACAAAGTCATGTTTAGTTTCTGTCATGAAAGACAAAATGACTAAGTATGGAAAATAGAGTAGATAGAGATATTCAGTGATCAATACATCAGCACACATGCAAGACATTAATTGAGATTATGCGCATTTAGATATATGTTGTATGACATGTGTACATGCTACATCTAGACACGCATAGTACAGAACAACAGTACAACAAAGTTACAGGCAGATCAGTAGACCAGCAGTCTAGAATATAGAGCATGGAAGCCGACTAGTGTTTTGATCAGCGTGAATTATTTTGTAATGTAATGGCTAAGCACCTTCGGTTATATGTTTTTAATAATGTAATTAGCATTTTAGTAAACATGCTTGAGCTGACTTGTTTGGAAGCGTTGTATATTTTGTTTTAGGGCCGACTAGAGTTTTGTTTTGGGTCGCGCCTATTCGGATATGAACATATAAGTATGTAATGTAAAGATATGTTACAAGCGTCGATTATTATGTAAGAGGAAGATACATAAGATTAGTATAATGAATTCAATATATGATATAGCTCTTTAAGAGAGTAAGAGAATTCACGCATACACGAAATTGATCAGACAATAGTGTCATCACAACAGTTCAATTTTGATATAGTGTATATCAACTTTTAGAAGGTTGTAGCCTTCATCCTATTGGGAAGTGAGCCTAGGAAGTGATCCATATACCTTTAACATGGTTTTATAAAAGACTCCTAATAGGGTTAGACCTTTAACCAGGTCATTTTACTCATATTGTAAAGACTGGTTCTAACAGGGCAAAGGAACTTTAACAGGTTCATTATACCTAGTATAATATTTATGGGTACTAATTCCCACTGGGGTTTTCCTCTGATCAAGGTTTCCCCATAATCATGTCATGTGTTATGAGTTCTTATGTTAAGCTTCATGCTATGTATGTTTGATTTATGTTTAATTTTCTGAAAAGTAATTAATAGACAAACACTGATTCACTCCCCCCCCCTCTTAGTGTTTCCAACAATTGGTATCAGAGCTCTGGTCCTCAGAAAATAAGTTTAACCACTTGAGAAGATCATGGACTTAGCAAAAGAAAAACACTTGAAAAATAATCTTGAAGCAGCTCTTGAAGATCTTGATAGATCTGAAAAAGAAAATGAAGAACTTAGACTGAAAGTTGATGACTCACAAATGCTTATCAAGAAACTAAGAAAATATTTGAAAGATTGTTCCACAAGTGATTTAGGGAAAATGATAAAAAATATCAATGAAGAGAAAATGTCTCTGAAAGATAAAATTGAAAATCTAGATGAATAGCTCACAGACAGCCAAATTGCTATTGAAGATAAGATCAAAGAAAGCAAACAACTAGATGATGAACTCTTGAAAGCAAACATGAAAGTCTTGGAATTGGAAAACATAAAAAAGAAGTTGGAATCTGAATTAACAGAAGCAAAGGATAAGATTGATAAACTCCACATAAGTTTTGATTCACTTCAATCTTAGCTTAATGCACAAAAGCAAAAAGGCGACACTACTGGTCTTGGATTTAGTGTAGCACAAAGTGAAGTCAATTCATTGCAAGAAAGAAGGAAACCTCATGAAGCATCTTCAGAAGCAAAGAAAGTGGAAAGTGTTACAGAGATTAAAATAGATCCACCTAAAGGGGAAATCAAGCAAGTTAACAGAACTTGTTATGCATGTAACAAACATGGTCATTTGGTAAGAGATTGCAAAGAGGTAAGACCTTTCAATGGCTATTGTTTCTCCTATAATAAGTTTTGTCATAGAGCTATACATTGCAGAACAAATCAAAGAAATTAGTCACAACAGAATCAAAGAAGAATGAATCAAAACAATCAGAGAAGTCAACCTCAAAGGAACTTGCAGAACACCACATGTTAGATATGTAACTACAATGGACACACAACAAAGCAGTGTAGCATGATGAACAAAAGCATCAGACCTCCTATCATTTGTCACACATGTGGAAAGGCTAGACACATCTCAAGGTTTTGTAGATCCAAAACTCAAAAGCAAGAGTATCCTAAGAAGTCACTATTTGAAGAAGAAGGAGAAGTTAAGTTTGTTCAGGCAAAAGAATATTCAAGCAAAATTTGGGTTGAAGTAAAGAAGGACAATAATGTTGACAAAGTAGTTGATGCATCCACAGTGGACGCACCCTCTACTTCTGCTTGAATAGACCTTCTTGGTC
>MU225649.1:2346700-2390690 GCA_018584345.1 Thuja plicata | reverse complement strand
ATTCTATGTATGTTTGATTTATGTTTAAGTTGCTAAAAAGTAATTAATAGACAAACACTGATTCACCCCCCCGCCCCCCCTCTCAGTGTTTCCAACAAGAAGAACAAGATGAGAACTCACCTACTCTACTTGGGGATTGATTACTAGATGATTACTAAAAAGGATGAACATATCAAGACTGAAGATGAATTAGAAACTATAGATGCTGATTAAAATAAGTTGCTTAGTTAAAAATATGGTTGCAAAAGAAGCATTGATCAACGTGCTCTCTGAGGGTGAATTCATAGAGGTTAAAGACTTGGATGCTGTACACAAAATATGGACAAGATTTGAAGCACTATATGAAGGAGATAAGTTTACCAAGCAAGCAAAGTTGTAGAATTTGAAGACTAAGATGGTAATTTTAAGAATGTGAGATGATGAGAATGTTAGAGCACATGTTTAGAGGGTTACAAAGGTTGTTAGAGGGATCAGAAACTCAGGAGGCACATATACTGAATAATAAGTGATTGCAAAGATTCTTAGATCTTTGACACCTATTTAAAAAACTAAAGTGCAAGCGATAGAAGAGATCATACCTTTGTCAGTGAAATTCAATAGAGAGGTATTGATTGCCAATATGGCCACCTTTGAGGCTGCAAAGCTGGGAAATACACTACCTAAGATGGAGTTTGCATTAAAGGCAACTATGAACAATGGAAAAAAGGCTTTATCAAGCCTTGTGAGCACCAACAAAGATAGCACATATGAAGAGATTGGTGAATATATTAAGGATTGGGAAAAGATAGTAGAAGAGGAAAGGAATCTAGACAAACTAGTGGCTATGATCACAAGAAGAGAAAAGAGAGGTAAGGGTAAATTTGAGGGAAATTTAACCCTGAAGTGTTTTTCATGTAATAAGTTTGGTCATTTTGCATCTAGATGTCCTACAAGGGTTCCTAAGCATAATCCTAAGTTTCATAAACCAAATTATTCTAAGGATAAGGAGTGTTACTATGCAAGTGAAGGTGTGTCTGATGATGATAATGTGTATTATGATGAAATTGGATTCATTTCTATTAAAGATGATGATCACATTCATGAAGAAAGAGCCTTAGTTTCTCATGTTGAAAAGAAATCTTAATGGGTTATTAAAAGTGGTTGTTCACAACATATGAATGGTGATAAAAGTAAGTTTGTTCAGCTAAATAAATATGATGGCGGTGTAATAAAATTTGGTCATAACACACCAAAATTGATTGTTGGAGTAGGATTGATTACTATTGATGGTAAAACTAATACTGACAATGTTTAGCTTTTCAATGGACTTAAGCACAACTTGCTAAGTATTGGACAACTTGTAGACAAGATATATCACTTAAAGTTCAATGATGGAAAATGTACTGTAAAAAGTCAATCAGGAGAGTTGATCGCATCAGGTACAAAGTCAAGAGGTAATGTGTTTGAATTGATTACTATCGAGGCTACTTGTTTTGTTGTGAAGATAGATGAAATTTGGTTATGGCATAAAAGGTTCTTTATATTATTTGTTATGATATGGATTGCATTCTTTATGCTTTTTGTTATGATATGGGTTGCATTTCCTAGAGAGAAGTCTGAAGCTTTTGATAAGTTTAATATTTTCAAATAAAAAGTTGAGAATGAATCAGGTCTAAATATAAAATGTTTTTAGATCAGATAGAGGTAGATATTTTACATCATATATGTTTAATACCTACTATGAAGAGCATGGAATATACAGACAAACATCAACTCCTAGGACACCATAGTAGAATGGGATTGCAAAGTGAAGAAACCAAACTATACTAGATGTTGTTAGGATAATAATGCTTGAAGGTAATATATTACATTGGAGAGATGAAACCAATACTACTGCCTATAGAGTTCAGATCAAAAAAAGGTTGTACAAATAGTAATCAATATTTGAGAGCTAGTGCAGTTGGATTTGTTGCGAGGTTTCAAGAAGATCCTAAAGAGATTCAGCTTTCTGCAATAATAAGGATATTTAGATATCTAAAGGGAACACTAAAATATGGTTTATGGTATGAAAAAATTGATAATTTTACAAAGGCTGCAAGTTATCTAAGGAAGATGATAAAAAAAGGTAAATGAAACTCTATATAGATCCATGATCGGTAAACTATAGTATGTTGTGCACAATAGACCAAATATTGCACATGATGTTGGTATTATTGCAAGGTTTTCATCAAACCCTAAGGACTCACATTTGGTTGCAGTAAAGAGGAGCTTCAGATATCTCAAAGGAACTAAAGATTATGGCTTATGGTATGGTAAGGATGGAATTTTTTCTTTGAATGTGTTTACCGATGCAGATTGGGCAGGAAATATTGATGATAGGAAGAGCACAAGTGGTGGAGAATTATTTCTTGGTGAAAGATTAGTCTCCTAGACTAGTAAGAAGCATAATTATATTTCTCAATCTACTACAAAGGCATCGTATGTTGCTGCTACTCTTAAGTGTCAACAAGCAATATGGATAAAACAGATTCTTGAAGGAACTCATGAGAAGGTCACATAACCTATTGTTATCTATTGTGATAATACTAGTATAATTAACATTTATAAGAATCCAGTGATGCACTCAAAGACAAAACACATTGCAATAAAATATCATTTTCTAAGAGAGCAAGTACAAGAGAAGGAGGTAAGGCTTGACTATGTGTCTACTAAAGAACAAGTTGCTGATATATTCACCAAGCCATTACCAAAGGATAAATTTGAATATCTTAGAGGTAGATTAGTGGTTATTCCCCTATCTGAAGTTAATTGGAGGATGATGTTGATTTCATCCGTTCATATGTGTTTATCAAAATATCATATGTATGAATTGTTGTAGTGGTGGACAAATCCATAAGGGAGAAGTCTTAAGTATGATATTGTAATGGAGTGATAAGGAAAGAACATTCAAGGATCAATCAAGTGTACTCAGTGATGACATAATGGTTTGAAAACTTTGGTATTGTTGTCAAGGGGGGAGAATATGTATTTCCTACAAGGGGAGAATACACATTTCATTGACAATGGAGGAGAATATGTATGAAAGATAAAAAAAATTAAGGATGAAGATAAAAGGGGAAGTATATGAATATGTTGAATAAGTATAAATGAGTGATTAGATAGAAGTGGGAGATCAAAAGCAAAGATGAAAGGGGAAACATTTTTGCAAAAGTTAGAATGAAGAGAAGATAAGAGTGTTGTCAAGAACACAACTTTTGCGTTGACTAGATGAGAGTGTTGTCATCAATGCCAAAGGAGGAGATTGTTAGAAAAAATGATACAGTGATGATAAGTAATGCATTGATGAGGATTCATATAGATTTGATGATAGGTGAATCAATTATTTAGTTTTCATTGATGTCAACTGATTGACTTAGTGTTTTCAGTATGTTACCAGATATTGTGTAAGTGAATCATGAGTTGCAATATGTTTCCAAATTTTCTATTCTAATGGAAGGTTATGTCATGTGTTGTGATCTTAAATTTTCCATCATGACTCTTGATATGAATAATTAAGTTGGTTATGATTGATTGGACTCAAACTGGGTAACTGTTAAAATAGTCAGTGACAGGTAGTAAGTGATTTGATTATTATCTCAAATCGGTAAAGTATTTGATGGACTGGTCATAGGATATTATTGTAAATAGTGTCAAGGTACTATGTTTGCAAGTGCAACTCATAATGTTAACCAGTGCAACTAGTTTAATTGACTGGAAGTGGAGTTAATAGAATGAACATGTAAACAAGACAAAGTTCTTGAAAAAGCTATGAAGATTTGTAGATCGATGAAGGAAATCGATGTGACAAAAGGATTGGTGATGATTTTTGTAAAGTATAAAGTTAGTTTTGTGATTTATGAGACTTACTTGACATCACATTGATCAAAGGAAATTTTTTATGAGTTTCTAGATACATTGTATCTTACCTAAGATGATCTGGATTTTTCATATCTCATATCTAGGGTTTATTTCAAGTAGGTGGAAGTAAATCTATATATTGGAAAGCTGAAGAAGTTATTTGTTGGTTGCAAATTGTAGAAGGTTTCAGTGACAAAGCAAGTGAAGGAATCAAGTGTAATCAAGTGAAGGAAGAGTATACAGTATGGTGATGTATTTAAGAGCTTAAAAGGATCTAATTATGCAGAGGTAGTGCAATTTTTATAGATTATTTTATCGGTTTCTTTCTAATCATTGTAACAATGAAATCCCCTAATAGGGTAGATCCTAACAGATCTTTATTGTAAATCCTCTAACAAGGTGGAATTCTAATTGAATGTTTTAAGTCCTTTAACAAGGCTTCTCCTAATAGGGAAAAAATATTAACAGCTCTAAAGGAAAATCACTTAACTGGGTAACACCTAACAATGTTTTGTAAACCTTTAACAAGGTTTGTTCCTAATAGGGACTATTCCAAAAGAGTACAGATTTTGTGGGTATCATTTCACACTGTGATTTTTTACCAGTTGGGTTTCCACAAGATAAATATGGTGTTTACATTGTGTGGTTTATTAATTATGGATGTATGCATTGAAAGTTTACGTATGTTAGTTATTGTTGTATTTTTTGGTGCATAAAGTTAAAAGAAGTTGAATTAGGTGAATTTGTGGATTAATGATTCATCCCTCCCCTCTCAGTAATCATACATGTATTAACACAAGGAAAAGGTTTGATTTAGGAAAATTGACTTGATGGACCTCTACGAAACTGAAAATGATGGATTTTGGAAAAGTTTGGTAAGTCACTATTTTTAGATAGAGACGCTCATTCTCAGATATAGATGTTGACCTATGAATACATGGGTTGCAGGCCAGAGATGACAAATTTGACTGATTTTGGACTATTTTAGGTCAATTTGTTCATTATCAAGAACTGGTTTTCACATACATCAAAGGCATTGACTACGCTAAGTATACATTGACTAAGATTTTGGGCATAACTTATAGTTATTGAAGACACACATCTGAAAACAATCTTACAAGGAACAAAGAAACCTTACAGGATACAAAAAATTGTGACTTTGGGGAATTTGATACAAATTTGAAAATTTTGATGTGTGTATGTTCAAGTGATTATTTCAAACCACCTATGTTTTTACGTGGTTTGACACAATGAAGATAGTACAAATAGTAGCTACCTTAAGGAATTGACTTTGAATAAAATATTATAGGCCCATTGCTTGGTAGTCCTTTGACTCACACAATAGTGTCACCCCCAGAAGGGAGCCCATGTTTTTGCCTTTTTCCAAGTATTGTTTCCATGATACAAAGATCTCTTTCGCAATACAATACCCTAGGACATGTATGATGGGAATATTGGGGGGAGAATATTTTCTCTCCTTGCAATATAATAAGTCATCATTCGGAGGTGAATCAGGTAGGATACTAATTTACTATTGCTAGTAAGATCCATGGCATCCCCCCAATCGGTTTGTATGTGTGTGAGACACTTAACTCTCTAGTGGACCACGCCGACTCCTTAGGTACTATTCACTTGATCCACATTATCATCCACACAACATGCTTGATCTTGGTGGGATTGAGATAAGTTTTTGTTCAGTGTCTCATTTCTATACCGGTCAGGGTATTTATCGGTTTGAGGTCATCCTCTAAAGGGGAAACACACCCTCTAGACATGCCTCTCTGGAAGCTAGATTAAGCTAAGATTACTCTTTACCCAAGTTTCACGAAGGCGATGGGAGAGGATAAAACTATAGTTTAATATTAGTGTCATGTAAATTAAGAGATCTATCTAATGAAAATAGCTCATAAGAAATGTTGAAAAACACTTCTTCAAACACACCAAAAATAGTTCATTGAAAATTAACATAATTATAAAAACTAAGTGTTTTATACCTAAGAAAAAGACATAATAGTATGGTTAAGCTATTGGAAAGTTGACTTCCTGAGGATACATGACTTATTTTGTGTTGTCATCATGGCAATAAATTCATACTAAGTTTATATCAAAGATAACTTAGAAGATAAAATGACTAAGTATGGAAAATAGGACAGACAAAATTATACAACGATCATCACATCAGTGCACATGCGAGAGATCAAATTAGAGTATGTGTGTTCAGATATATGTTCTATGTGATGTATACATACTAATTCCAGACACACATGGTATTACATGATAGTATGGAGAAGTTACAGACAGATTAGTAGACCAGCAGTCCAGAAGACAGAGCATGAAAGTCAACTGAGTGTTTTGATCAGCGTATATTCTTTTTTTATGTAAAGGCCAAGAGCCTATGATAGTATGTTTGTAATGATGTAATTAGTAATGTTGTAAACACACTTAAGAAAATTAATTTGGAAGTGTTGTGTATTACGTTTTAGGGTCGACCATAAGTCTTGTTTTGGGTCGCGTCTATTCGGGTATGAACATATAAGTATGTAATGTAAATTTATGCTACAAGTGTCAAAGAATATGAATGAGAAAGATATAGAAGAGTATTATGATGAATTAAATATGAGATAAATCTCTTTAAGAGAGTAAGAGCATTCGCGCATACACGAAACTGATCAGACAACAGTGTCATCACAGCAGTTCACTTTTGATATAGTGTATATCAACTATCAGAAGGTTGTATCCTTCATCCTATTGAGAAGTGAGCTCTGGAAGTGAGCCATATACCTTTAATAGGGTTTTGTAATAGACTCCTAATAGGGTCTAAGACTCCTAACAGGGTCATTGTACTTGGATTGTAAAGACTGCTTCTAACAGGGCAAAGGAACTTTAACAGGTTCATTATACTAGTGTAATATTTGTGGGTACTAATTCCCACCAGGTTTTTCCTCTGATCAAGGTTTCCCCGTAATCATATCATGTGTTATGTGTTCTTGTATTGAGCTTCATTGGATGTATGTTTGATTTATGCTTAAGTTGCTAAAATATAATAAATAGACAAACACTGATTCACCCCCCCCTCTCAATGTTTCTAACAATTGGTATCAGAGCTCTCGTCCTCTCAAAGAAAGTTTAACCACTTGAGGAGATCATGGACTCGATAGAAGCAAAACATTTGAAAAAGAATCTTGAAGATCTTGATAGATCTAAAAAATAAAATGAAGAACTTAGACTGAAAGGTGATGGCTCACAAATGCTTATCAAGAAATTGTGAAAAGATTTTAAAGATTGTTCTACAAGTGATTTAGGGAAAATGGTCAAAAAGATGAATGAAGAGAACATGTCTCTGAAAGATAAAATTGAAAATCTGGATGAACAGCTAACTGAAAGTCAAATTACCATTGAAGAAAAGATCAAAGAAAGCAAACAAATAGAAGATGAACTTTTGCAAGAAAACATGAAAGTCTTGGAATTAGAGAACATAAATAAAAATATGGAATCTGAATTAATAGAAGCAAAGGATAAGATTGATAAACTCCATGCAAGTTCTGATTCACTTCAATCTCAGCTCAATGCACAAAAGCTAAAAGGAAACACTACTGGTCTTGGATACAGTGAAGCACAAGTTGAAATCAATTCATTAGAAGAAAGAAAGAAAGCACATGATGCATCTTCAGAAGCAAAGAAAGTTGAAAATGGTGCAGACACTAAAACAGATCCACCTAAAGGAGAAATCAAGCAAGTTAATAGAACTTGTTATGCATGTAATAAACATGGTCATTTGGCAAGAGATTGCAAAGAGGTAAGACCTTTCAATGGTTATTGTTACTCCTATAATAAGTTTGGTCACAGGGCTATACATTGTAGAACAAATCAAAGAAATCAGTCATAGCAGAATCAGAGAAAAATCAATCAAAATAATCAGAGAAATCTGCCTCAAAGAAATTTGCAGAATATTACATGTCAGATATGTAATTACAATGGACACACAGCAAAGCAGTGCAACATGATGAACAAGAACATCATACCTCCTATCATTTTTCACACATGTGGAAAGGTTGGACACATTTCAAGGTTTTGTAGATCCAGAACTCAAAAACAAAAGGATCCTAAGAAATCACTATTTGATGAAGAAGGAGAAGTCAATTTTGTTAAATCAAAAGAAGATTCAAGCAAAATTTGGGTTGAAGTAAAGAAGGACAATGCAGAGAACAAAGTAGTTGATGCATCCACAGTGGACACATCCTCTATGTCTGGTTGAATAGACCTTCTTGGTCTTAGGGGGAGCTATTCTAGCTTGGAACCCCTGTGTGGCTGGTATACTCACCTCTGAGTATGAACCTATGGATTCATACTTATGATCACATGATAGAGTAGTATGCATACATGTATTGTCTATAATGCATTCAGAACAAAGTTTGAAACTCTCTGTGAAAACTGTGTATGGTTGCAAACATTAAATGCAGTAACTTTTATAAAAAGATGTAAGTGTTTGATATTCTTCACATTTGCATTCACAAAATTTAGAGAGCATAGGAGCACTGAGCATCAAAGCATGGAAGCATAACAGATTTGGTGGTTAAGAAGCACGGTTAATAAGTTTGAATGGAACCCTAGCAATCGCGCTGTTTCAAATTTTTGTGAAACCCTATTTAATCAATCATCAAGTAAGTATGGCGACTCTAGTTATATTTGACATTGCTAAGAGAAAGAGATTTGTATTTAAGAGGCATCCATTTAAATCCATACCGGATGACGTGGAAGGAGCTTTCTCCAAAACTCTTTTAGGTTTCATTCATGTAGAAGACATTCGCACATACATTTATTGTAAAAAGGAAATAGTTGGAGATAATAGTATAGCCACTCTCATGGCTTCGATGATGAAACCAGGCTATTCATTCAAGGATGAATATGCACACCTCACAGACAACCCTATCTTCAAGTTTTCAAATGTGCACGAATTCTATGAACCAAAATGTGTTAAAATCTTGTTGAGCAGGATTCATGATGACCTCTACTGGATTGGTAAAGTTCCCATCCGTATTATTGTAGACTTAATCCATGAATTAACTAGACTTCCTAAGACTGGACCAGTTCTTCCTACTGGCAGGGATGTCAAGAAGCAAGTTGAACAATTTTGTTTATCAAGAAGTGACAAGTGTGGTATGATAGTTGATCCTATCAAGGAAGATGACATAAAGCTTCTAACTATGATACTTGGTTACAAGTTTGAGCATGCAAGCAGAGTAAATAGTGTGTTAGCAGTAACTATTCTAGTAGCTATCAGAATGGTGAAGGATAACACTCAGTACAATCTATGTGAGATATTGCGCACTCAATTGATTGACAACATTCAAGTTATCAAGCATGACAAGAAAAAAACATTTAGGTTTGGGTCTTTGATCATCTCTCTATACTTCCATATTGTTGGTAAAGTTGCAAATATTTACCTAGACAGAAGCAAACCCACTATGTCTCAAATTTCACTTAAAGCCACATTAGAGAGTAGTGCAAAGGATGCTATGGACATGGACATCAAAACTTTCAGGATCAAGATGCAGAAGAGGTTCAGGATACCTAAGAAGATTGTTGAGAAGTATAAGGAAACCATATGCTTCATGGTAGAGACTAACTGCACTTGCATGGAGGTAGTTGAGCCTAGAATTAAATAGATTCATCCACTTGGGTATGAAGTGGAGGAACATGTATTGGAAGGATATGCATAGGTCCTTTTGTCTGCACCCAAAGATCCCAATGAGCCCAGATGGGGCATTTATAGAGAGAAGACTAATGCAGTTGATTCTGTATTATATAGTGCTGATAAAAAAAGAAAGGCATCTAAGATTACATCTAGCATTCTAAAAGTTCATGCTGTCACTCAAGAAGATCTTGACAAAGCTAGAGAGGCCAAGATAGCCAAAGAACTTAAGAATACTGATGACATCTAGAAGAAGAAGAAAGTAGAGAACACCTCTGCACCCTCTACCACCATTGACCTAGACTCATCTCCACCTTCTATACCAAGCAAGAAGTCTAGAGGAAGGAAGAAAGTGCCCACAAATCACCCATCCTCAAGGAACACACGGAGCACAATAAGGAACACTCAAGCTCCTCCTAAGGTAGGATTCAGACCTAGTTTAAATGTCTTTAAGAACAAGATTGTTAATGAAGGTAGACTAGACATAATTGCTAAGGTCTATGAAAAGTATCAAGAGATTGATAAAATTGAGATACATTCTATGATCATCTCTCACATGATCAAGTTTAAGAAATCAGTTCTTGAACTCAAGACAGTGACACCTAATAAGTTATGGAATATACTGGAAATAATGAAGAGACATGCAATTGAGGAAGACATGAGGATAAGAGAAGAAACATTGTATAATCTTCTCCCTATATGCTCACATGATGAGAAGGCAATTCTATTAGATTTGGTGAAGCCTCATCTCAGAACCAAGACAAGGACTCTTCAAATTATGAACAAAGAGTATGAGCAGATAGGAAAAGAAACTGAAAATGAATTTGCACAAGTGTTTATGGATAGACACATGTATCCATCAATGACACCTACAACAAAGGTAACTCCAGCTCCTCCCAAACAGGTTACAAAACCAGTGATTCAAAATGCACCTATGACAGGTCCACAGGTTTCAATGCCCTCAGTGTCAATAACTATTGATACAACAAAAGACTCACAAGATACAATAATGGTTGATAACATTGAGATATCCATGACAACATCTGACAATGACATGGACAAAGTTGAGAAAGCATTTTTAAGCACTAAAGAGATGTGCACTGATGATACATCTGTACAACAAGATGAAGTTCCCTCCAATGATCCAATAGACTTGAATAAAGAGAAAGACACTCAAGATGATGAGACACCAATCAAGGAGATACCAGTAAAGAGTGAATTCATGGATACTAGTCAAAATACTATATTCACTCCATCCACCTTACCATCTACTTCATTGTTTTCAAGGTTAACTCCTGATTCAGCAAGTCTAGATGCATGGGGAGAAGAGGACTTAATGAAAATCAGCGTTCTAGCTATGGAAAAAGGCCAAAGAAAAATAGGTTATGAGGAACCCTCTTTTCTTGGAGTCAGTTAACATTTGAAATGATTTAGTACTTGCAGATAAGAAAGTAGCCAAGATTCAATCAGTTGAAGGTGTCGACAACATTCTAACAAGCTTCAAAGCACACTTTACAAATCTAGTAGACTCTACTACTAGAATTTCAGAAGATGAGTATAAGAAGGAGAAATTGAATGAATTCATAATTTTTTTTACCTTAGACCTAAAATCTCTAAAGATTGGGCAATCTATATTGAAAGAGTTGGTAGCTAAAGGTAAGAAAGTCATAGCAAACTTCATGGATAGAGTAAAGTTCACCTCTGAGCATATCAAGAAGATAGAAGAAGTAGATATAATGGTGGAAAACATTAGAAAATTAGTTGATACATCTACCCAAGACATGAACATCTGTAACAATGTCTATCAAGGTCAGTTGGACAAAATTGAAAAGGCTAAGTTGGAGATCAGTAAGATAAGAGTCAGACAAACTCAGTTGAGAAATGCATTTGTGCCCTCTCTAGCAGTTCTGAATGAGAACATCAAAGAGATTGATACCACCATTGTGACATATGATTAAGGTCTTTGCATGGATTTGATGAAGATGGACAAGCTGACATATGCCTTATGCGCGCATCTTCAAACAGTTGATGCAATGAAGGTATTCTGGTAGAAAGAGATCCAATCTCTTCAGATTGTGTACCCAGATGTTTACATGGAGTAAGTATCCAAAAGACTTACAAGTTTTGTACACCTTTGTCATTATGTCAAAGGGGGAGTAATAGAGAATGTGTATATATGGGGAGCAGTATATGTATATATTAAAAGATGCTATGATAAGACAATTTTTTGTGATTAAGTCATTTTGAGAAACTTGGCCACATTCCTTTGTTGCCATAAATGAAAATGGGGGAGATTGTTGGCAAGTTGATTTCCTGAGGATACATGACTTATTTTGTGTTATCATCATGGAAAAAAAGTCATACTAAGTTTCTGTCAAAGATAAATTAGAAGATAAAATGACTAAGTATGGAAAATAAGACAGACAGAATTATACAGCGATCAGCACATCAGCGCACGTGTGAATGATCAAATTAGAGTATGTGTGTTCAGATATATATTCTATGTGATGTATAAATACTAATTCCAGCCATTCATGGTATAGAATGATAGTACAGAGAAGTTACAGATAGATCAGTAGACCAACAGTCCAGAAGACAGAGCATGAAATCTGACTAAGTGTTTTGATCAGCATATATTATTTTGTTATGTAAAGGCCAAGTGCCTATGATAGTATGTTTGTAATGATGTAATTAGTAATGTTGTAAACACGCTTAAGGCAATTAATTTAGAAGCATTGTGTATTATGTTTTAGGGCTGACCATAAGTCTTGTTTTGGGTCGCGTCTATTTGGGTATGGACATATAAATATGTAATGTAAAGTTATGTTACAAGTGTCAAAGAATATGAATGAGAAAGATATAGAAAAGTAGTATGATGAAGTCAGTACAATATAAAGCTCTTTAAGAGAGTAAGAGCATTCATGCATACACGGAACTGATCAGACAACAGTGTCATCACATCAGTTCACTTTTGATATAGTGTATATCAACTATCAGAATGTTGTAGCCTTCATCCTATTGAGAAGTGAGCTCTGGCAGTGAGCCATATACCTTTAACAGGGTTTTGTAATAGACTCCTAATAGGGTCTAAGAATCCTAACATGGTCATTGTACTTGGATTGTAAAGACTGCTTCTAACAGGGCAAAGGAACTTTAACAGGTTCATTATACTAGTGCAATATTTGTGGGTACTAATTCCCACTGGGGTTTTCCTCTAATCAAGGTTTCCCCGTAATCATATCATGTGTTATGTGTTCTTGTATTGAGCTTCATTGGATGTATGTTTTATTTATGCTTAAGTTTTTGAAATATAATAAATAGACAAACACTAATTCACCCCCCCCTCCCCTCTCAGTGTTTCTAACATAAGCATGCAAGTTCAATTTTTGCCACACTTCAAGAAGGAAATCATGTAAGAAAGGTGTGATTGTTTTGCCTTAAGTCATTCAAGAGTTTGTGACTTTCATTCTCTTATGCATTCAAGATTGGATGTGGTTAATTCCTTTAAGAAACATGCATTCAAAGACTAGTGTTTAAAGCATACAAGTTCATTCCCAAAATATATTAAAATCCAAGGAAACCTGCATGAAAAATATTAGTAATCTTAAATGCTTCAACCCTGAAATGCTGCAAAAAGATAAACATATTAGTAACTCTCAAAACCAGAAAAAATAAATGTGACAGGGCAAAGACCACTAGAATCATGGTGGAGACAATATGTTAATACCTAAAATTTGACTAAGTCTGAAATTTCCTAAAAACCCTCAAAAAACTAGAATCTTTATCTTAACTCTTATGAAGCTGAAACTACTCTCAAACATCCTAGAAGTATATACATAAAATGTAACTTAAGTATTACATTTTATGTATGGTCCTGATGCTGAAATTGGCTTGACATGGCTTGAAGGCCACACAAGAATCCTCAAGAAACCACCCAAAAGATACCCATCTACCAGAACTAGTTAGAAAATCAAACAAGGTGGAGATGACAATGACAGGTCACATACACCAATTTGCGCAAATGCCAGTCTCAAAGTGTAGATGTTGATCTATGCAGATGAAAATCTCATAGCGTAGATGATAATCTACGTAGATGACAATTTCAGAGCACAAACGATAATCTGCACAGACGACACTGTATAATCATAGACGACGTTGTGTAATTTTGGCGTGTGAATGATGAGTTTTTGAAATTTTGAAAAGAAGTTTAGGGACATGGGTCCCACCGGGCATGCCAAAATGTATGCAGTTGAAACCTACCTATGTGGAACAAGCTTAGACATGCAAATGTTAGCGATAAAAAGAATACAGGTTACATTAGCATATCAAAAACTTAGTTCATAAACAAAGCTTCTTCCACAACCTCAGATGAGGTGAAATAAGTGCGCCCAATACTTGTTTGATTTTCTCTTAGAGATTTTGTGGGTGTGCTCTGCCAACAAAAATACTAATCCCACTATTGCTTGTTTTCTTGAGATGATTGATCTTACAATACAAACTAATGGATTGATGAAGAACTCAAGAACAAGTATGAAGAACTTGCCTCAAGATTTTACCATTGATGCAAATGGAGATTCAAACTATTAAACTAAGATGACATCCAAGATTAGTCTAAGATTCATTCACTATTAACCTAGCATGTGATTTCTAGATTCAACAATGAACTAATCATGAAAAATGTGAAAATAAACTATGAAAACCTAGAGAAATACTAACATGATGACAATGCATAAAATGAGAGATGGTTTGCAAGGAGTGAGGTCTCCTTGACACAAGGAGAAAATGGAAGATGGGGCTGAGGGCTCTCCCAACTACCAAGCTAACTTGTAGAAATAATCTGAAAGCAACAACAACACAGTGAGAGAAGAACAACATAGATCATTTTCATTAATTGATCAAACTCATTACATGTTAGGATGTAAGGCCTTCTCAGTTTCAACAATATACAATTAATGAATTACAAAATTGATCTTCATACATGCAAGGTCACAGACATGCCTTCCAAATATTACCATACTTTATCTTCTATTACAATTGATATCAAATCCCACTTTCAAATTGTCACCCAAAACTAAGAACATAGAAACAAATATATACAAGAGTTCAACAAAGAGGTCAGCACTCAAATCCATAAGAGAGACCCAGATTTAGGTCCACACAGATCCCAATAAGAGACCCAAAATCAATTAAGCTACATAAATTAAATGAAGAAGTCGACCACCGGATCCAACTCTAAAATAAGCATATTGGATAAAGGTTGACTGAGCAATAGAGTGACTATGGCAAAGAACACCCCGAGCAACAGGAAACAAAACCTGAGTGTCAGAAGAGAAACTCAAGCAACAGAAAAAAAGCATGCGCAAGCGACAAAAGAGAAACTCGAGCAACATAAAACAAGCATGCCTGAGCAACAGAAAACAAGCATGATCGATCAACATAACCTGAGCAATAGGAACAAGCATTACCAAGCAACAAAATAGAATACTTCTCGAGTAGCCTCCAAACAAACTAAATAACATAACAAACATCTTTTTGGTTGAGCAGGATTGCCAATGACCCAAGATGCTCCTGCATCAGACACATGGGGTTACAAGAAATGATTCCCTGAATCATGTATCAGGTCCAACCTAAAATGAATCCAACTTAGATTAAGAAATCCAAGATGAGTCCTCAATTGGTTTGTTCTTCCATTTCACTAGATACTCCATGTATTCCTTTCCTCTTGTACTTATGCTAATTCTCTGCTTCAAAAATCTTTTCAAATTCCTCTATCTTCTTCTTACGATAATCATTTGGTACTGTCACTTCTTCATCAGATTCATGATATTCATACAAATCTGAAATATTGAATATAGGTGATGCATCCATGTCATCAGGTAATTCAACTTCATATGCATTTCCACTGTCAAATCTTCTCAGTATTTTGCAAGGACCAAATTTCTTCATCTTCAATTTACCATATGTGCCAATAGGAAATATTCCTTTCCTCAAATGAACCATTACTGCATCACCAACTTCAAATGTTTTATGTCTTCTTGATCTGTCTTCACTATCCTTGTATTCCTGATTGCTTTTCTCTAGCTTCTGTTTTACATCTTCATGCAATGTCTTCATAAATTCAGTAAATTCTTCTGCTTCAAAAATTCTTTTCTCTTCTCCAAAAATATCTCTCAAGTTTGATATACCTCTTAGTTGTGTGCCATGAACAATCTCAAAAGGTGTCTTTCCAGTACTTCTATTCACTAAACTATTGTATGAAAACTTTGCTTGTGCCAAAATCAAATCCCAATTGCTTGGTGTGTCTCCAACTAGGCATCTCAATAAATTACCCAAAATTCAGTTTACAACCTTTGTTTATCTATCAGTCTATGGATAAAATGTAGAACTAAACTTCAACTCAGTACCCAGCTTTTTCCAAAGTATTCTCCAAAAATAGCTTACAAATTTACTGTCTCTGTCAGAGATAATACTCCTCGGTAATCCATGCAATCTAACAATTTCCTTAAAGAAAATATCTAGAATATGTATTTCATCTGAATTTTTTCTACATGGTATGAAATGTTTCATCTTAGAAAATCTATCCACAATAACAAATATGGAATCATTACCTCTTGCTGTCCTCGGTAAGCTAAGAACAAAATCCATACTGATATCACTCCAAGGTTTCTCAAGAATAGTAATAGGCGTATACAAACCAGTATTCTGACTCACTCCTTTTGCAACTTGAAAAAATCCACAACTATTCACAAATTTATGAACATCCTTATACAACTGAGGCCAAAAATTCCTTTCCTTAAGAAAACTCAATGTCTTATCAATACCAAAATGTCCATCCAATCCACTACTATGTTTCTCTTTTATCAAATTAGTCCTCATTGATCCTCTCGATATACACAACTGAATACCTTTGAACAACATATCTTCATGGATGAAATAATATTCATACTTACTTGATTGATTTGAATTAGGTGTTCTGCACACTCTCCACTGCTCAGAAAAATTAGGATCATTTTCATACAATTTCTTCATATCATCAAAACCAAGAACTTCAATTCTCATTTCAGTCAACAAAGATCTTCTTCTACTCAATGCATCAACAACTCTATTAGAAACTCCACTCTTATGCTTAATCACAAATGTGAAACTCTACAATACTCTACCCATTTCATATGTCTTTGATTCAACTTATTCTGACTACCCAAATATTGTAAAGTCTTATGATCAGTATACAACACAAATTCATTTGGCATCAAGTACTGTCTCCACTTCTTCATAGCTTGAACAATAGCATAGAACTCTTGACCATAGACAAAATATTTCCTTTTATCATCATTCAAATTTTCACTAAAGAAAGCCACAGGTTTACCTTCTTGAGTCAACACAACTCTAATTGCACTTCCACTTGCATCACATTCAACTTGAAATAGCTTATTGAAATCAAGTAATGCTAACACAGGTAATTTAGCAACCTTCAACTTCAACGTCTCAAAACTTTTATCAGCTCCATGTATCCACTTGAGTTCTCTTTTGTCTCCTCTCATTGTCTCAGTAATAGCATTACAAATAGAACTAAAATTTCAGATAAACTTCCTATAAAAAATTGTCAATTCATGAAATGATCTTACCTCATTGACATTCTTAGGTGTAGGCCAATTCAGTATAGCTTCAACCTTCTTGAGATCCATCTTTAAACCATTAGCTGAAATCACAAAACCAAAATACACAAGCTCTTCTTTCATGAAGGAACACTTCTTCAGATTTATCAGCAACTTTTCCTCTTTCAATCTCTGCAACACTTTCCTTATATGCATCAAATGCTCTTCTCTAGTCTTACTGAATATTAGAATACCATCCAAGTATACAATCACATATTTGTTCAAGAATTTCTTCAAAACTTCATTCATTAACCTCATAAATGTACTGGGTGCATTAGTTAAACCAAAAGGCATAACCAACCACTCATACAAACCTTCCTTTGCCTTGAAATCAGTCTCCCATTCATCACCTTCTCTGATTCTGATATGATGATATCCACTCTTCAAATTAATTTTGGTAAAATATGTTTCTCCACTCAAACAATCCATTATGTCATCCATTCTCGGTATAGGAAACCTATACTTCACTGTGATCTTGTTAATTTCTCTAGAATCAGTGCACATTTGCTATTCTCCATTCTTCTTAGGTGAGAACACAACAAATAGTGCACATGGACTCAAAATTTCTTAGATCATACCTTTGTTCAGCAATTCATGAACTTGTCGGTTAAGCTCTTCATTCTTGGTCGGTGTTAACCAATGTGGTGCTTTGTTTGGTAAACTAGCTCCAGGAATCAAATCCATACAATGACTGATTTATCTCATTGGTGGTAAACCATCAGGTACATTATTTGAAATTATCTCCTTGTATTCAGTGAGTAACTTCTCAACTTCTGTAGGTATTTCATCTTTTGTATTCTTACTTGGTTTGTTAGGAATCAAATCATAACAAATATCATTCCTTTTCAAATCCTTAACAAACTATCTACCTTCCATGAGACAAACTTTCACAGATGTACAAATCTCACCAACAGATTCTTCAATCAAAGGTAGCAAAACTTGCTTTTTCCCATCAACCCAAATAGAATATCTATTCAATCTTCCATCATGTATAGCATGTCTATCATATTGCCAAGGTCTACCCAACAAAATATGACAATAATCCATTGGCATAATATCACACAACACCTTATCATAGTATTTTCCAATTTTAGATTCACAAAACATTATTCACTCACCATTAATGTATGCTCATCCTTGATCCATGAGATATGATAGGGATTTGGATGCTTCATCCTCTCCAACTGCAACTTTGTGAACATTTCCTCAAATTCCAGATTCTCCGAGCTTCCACTGTCAACAATCACCTTCCAAACTTTGTCTGCAACTCTACATCTAGTTTTGAACAAACTTTTCCTGACAGGATCTTGCTTATCCTTCTCACTCCATAGTATCCTTCAGATCATGATATTTCCTTCCTTCTCAGCTTCATTTAGTGACTCTTCTTGCACCAAAGCATTTCTGCTACTATTGATCTTCTATCTTGCATGTGTACACTCAAAGGATTTATGTCCTTCCTCACCACAATTGTAACAAGTTACTTTGAATCCTCTTCTGCTATAACCACCTCTGGAGTAATTGCCTCTTCCTTGGTATGAAATTCCACCTTTACATTCAGTCTTTCCTTTATCTTAAGATGTGTCTGTAGTTGATTTGTCTGGTTTAGATCTACTATTTTCACCATGAGATCTACCTCTTGCTCTAGGGAATCTACCACCTCTTCCTATTTGTCTTTTCTCATATCTTTTGTTCAACTTCTCCTCAGCTTTTAGGGAAAATTAATATGCCTCCTCAATGCTTTCCATCTTGACCAAACTGATCTCATCTTGTATGGAACTTCTCAAGCCATTCATATATCTTGATACTCTTTCCACTTCATCTTCAACATGTCCAGATCTGATGTCCAATCTATAGAATTATTCAGTATAGTATTTTAATGATTTATCCTTCTGCTTCAAGCTTTGCATTCTCCTAATCAAGTTAATCCTATAATCACAAGGTAGAAACTTTCCTTTCAATTTGTTTACCATCTTATCCCATACCTTGATCTTGTCTTTACCTTTCATCTTTCTATCCAATTGCAGATGTTCCTACCATAAGGATGCATGACCTTTCAACTTTGCGCTTGTAATATTCACTTTCTTGTCCTCTGCTACATTCTCATACTCAAAATACTTTTCTATCTCAGTTATCCAATCAATCAATTGATCAGAATCCAACTTTCCACTATACCCAGGAGGATTAAATTGAGGTGTAGATTTCAAACTTGTCAAGGCTCTCAGGAATCTTTCTTCTTCATGGTCCATCACAGGTGTAAGTACAACTTCACCTTGAACCTCTTCCAATTCATCATCACTAACATAATCAAGATGTCTTCCTCTGCGCTAGGTTGTCTTAACAACTTCCAATCTAACATCCATCTGTCTAAGCATATCAGTTAGACCTAGATCTGCATTTCCTCTTCTAGCAACCATCTTGAATCCCTCTGCAATTGTAGGTCAGATCGCAGTCTGCTACCCCACAAAAATATCACCAACTAGGGTTAGGGTTTACAAGAAGGAACTTAGATCTCACCAATTCTTTGATACCACCTGATGCAAGGAGAGCATGGGAGACAGGGCCAAGGGCTCTCCCAACTACCAAGACAACTTGCAGAAACAATGCGTAAGCAACAACAACACAGTAAGAGAAGAAACAATAGAGATCCTTTTCATTAATTGATCAAACTCATTACATGTCAGGTTGTAAGGTATTCCCAGTTTTGGCCATATACAATCAATAAATTACAAAAATTATCTTCATACATGCGAGGTCACAGACCCTTCCAAATATTACCATACTTTATCTTCTATTACCATCGATATCAAATCCCACTTTCGAATTGCCACCCAAAACTAAGAACATAGAAAAAAAATATACAAGAGTTCAACAGAGAGGTCGACGCTCAAATCCATAAGAGAGACCCAGATTTAGGTCCACACAGATCCCAATGAGAGACCCAAAATCAATTAAGCCACAAAAATTAAATGAAGAAGTCGACCACTAGATCCAACTCCAAAATAAGCATCTCGGGTAAAGTTTGATCGAGCAACAGAGTGACTCGGGCAAAGAACACCCCAAGCAATAGGAAACAAAACTCAAGTGTCAGAAGAGAAACCTGAGCAACAAAAAACAAGCATGCCCGAGCGACAGTAGAGAAACCCGAGAAACATAAAACAAGTATGCCCGAGCAACAGAAAATAAGCATGCCCGAGTGACAAAACCCGAGCAACAAGAACAAACATTACCGAGCAACAAAATAGAATACTTCTCAAGCAGCCTCCAAACAAACTAAAGAACAAAACAAACATCTTTTTGGTTGAGAGGGATTGATAATGACCCAAGATGCTCCTGCATCACTCCTATTTATAGATTTTTGGAGGGCTTGGATGAGGTGGATCTCATGTTGCATCCACATGGGATAAAGGAGTGGTAATGCAAGAGGGAGAGTTGTATAAGAAACTCTCAAAAATGATGGCTCAATGACAAGTGTAATAGGGCGGGAGACCCAAAGCAAGTCACATGTTGAGCATCTTCCAAAGAGGAAAGGGGAGACAAGATGCAAGAGAAATGGCTTGGGCTATTTTAGGAAAAGGGAATGGACAACTCCCATAGGAGGGGTATATGAGCACCATTCGGAGGTTAACTATCGTAGGAATTATAAAATTGATCTAATTGTTATGCCCTGCATCCCTGTCCCTACATTTTGTGTGCAAAATGTTGGGTCCCCCCTTTTTTTTCTTTTCTTTCTTTTCCTTCTTTTTGTGTTGTTTTGCTTGCGATTCTTGCCTTGTCATTCTCCTTTTGTTTTCTTTCTCTGAGGTTTTCTTCCCCGTTGTCGTGTTTTGTTTGGTTGGTTTCTCGTCTTCAGGACCCCAGTTCCGGAGGTTATTTTTTTTTCAGGAGCCGGACTCCAGACTTTGGGATTCTTCGCCACAATGTTCTTAAGGTGATTGTTGCGGGAATCCCCAGGCCCGGGGTCCGGAGGTTTGTCTGTCCGGAGATTACCAGAAGGTGGATTGCCTTTTTACCATGGGTATAAATAAAAGTTATCTGTCATTCTCACATTTACCGTGATTAAAACACTCACGCACTTAGAGTGATTTCAGAGCGATTTGCAGAGAATTAACGATAATTAGTGCTAAATACTTCCATCCTTTTCAAGCGATTATGATTGCTTCGTAGTGGCGGGTTGTGATCGTTTGGCAGTTGTAGCTGTTGCAGAGCTTTCGTGGTGACTTCCTTCTTTCCTCCTTTCAGCATTCTCAGGTTAGTGTCCCTTTTCCCGTTGGTTTTTCATCTGTCTGGTGTGTTCCCTCTCCATTTTTGTTGACTTTGCTCCTTTCAGCTTCGTCCGTTTTGTCTTTCTGATTTTGTCACCTGTTGGTGGGTCAGCTCTACCAGAGGGTTATCCACCCTTTGTGTAAGTGTGGTTAGCTTGTAAATAATGTATAAAGTTGTATATATTTTATGCTTTGCCTGGTTTTCCGTGGATGTTGTTCCGCGGTGTATATGTGTAAATTCTAGTGTATATTTATTATATATCCTTCCATTCCCCATGTATATATCCCTCAGCTCCTCATGTATATCTTACATATATCCTTTCAGACAGATTAGCAATATGGTCGAGTTGCCTATGTCGCTAGTTTTTTGCCCATAAACTCATTTTGAAGCAGAATACCACCTATTTGAAACTTGGCTCGCGACCGGTTTCAAATAGGCAATTTTCTCTCTCCTCCATAAAACTAGCCAGACCCTCATTTATGTCCCATGCACACATTTAAATCCGTCCAAGTGGCCTTCACTTTTCACACGTTTGAACAGTTGGCTCTGCCGTCATCGCCATAACTTCTATTTATTACCTATACACATGGCGCCCACGTGGACCTGACAACTTGCCTTTTTTTGTGCATCCTCACCAACGGCTACTTCTCTGGGCTCCGGGTCTCTTACCATCATCCATCCCGAGTCTTTACCAAGTGCAATAAAATTCCCAGACCTGGATGTTCAATCAATCTTAAGTTTATGTAATGCATGTGATATTCGGGTTTTTTTTAGTGAAACTAACTTTTCAAGAAAAGAAGGCATCACGGTGGTAAGATCTCCGGACCCCAGAGTATTTATTTTTTAATACATTCTGATGGTTGCTTTGCCTTGTAGGTTTCTGGAGTACGCTTCCAAATATGTCTGAAGCATCTGCATCCTCTCCACCTGGAAGTCTGGAGCTACCCTCCACGACGGCTACCAGGGCAGCTGTTAAATCCAAAATGGAGAGGGCCCTGGAGAAGTTGCCCCTAACCATGAAATTTGTGCAGGATGGTGTTATCATGGGCTCAAAGATTGAGTCTAAAGTTAAACTCATTACCGACACCAACGTCGGGACATGGCCAAAAATGCAGGCCTTAGTGAAAATGATGTACATCCAGCGACAGGCTGGAGATTAACTGGCCATCAATATCGGGGACTCCGAGATCCTTAAGGCTGCTTTTTTCTTGTGCTCTATTCAATCTCCAGATCTTATCCTGAAAATGGCAGCCAATTACAACTCTTCCGTTCAGGTTGTTATGCTCGCAGCTGCAGAACCCACCGGGTACCCTACTCCTCTGGTATCCCTCGACCCTGACACATTCCAAGCGGGTTTGGGGATCCCCCAATTTGAAAAGCCTTCTGTGGTTACAAGGGAAGATGCCTTGGCCCAATTCACGCAGTTGGAGGAGGCCGCCAGGATATACATGAATGTTCACTGGCTCAAGGTCCCGAAGAGGGACTCTAAGAGGATGAAGATAGAAATTCCCAGGTCCGAGTTCAAAGAGAGCATTTAGATGGGAATGATAGCGTTGACCTGGGTCTTTGGGTAGCCCTTTTCCCAAGAATTCGCTAAATGGATGTATTACTTCCTCCTCGACATCTCCACCAAGGGAGGATACTTTAACTGGGAAGCTATAATTTTGAACCACGTTGACTCCCAGTTCCTCCAACTCCCCAAGAAGAAGAAATTTTACATGACTTCTTATGTTTTCTGGGCCCTGGCATAGCAGAGGCCCCATGCCCATGGGCTACTTATAGATGGCGTGCTCAAAATTGGCCAAGGACAAAAGGCACCGTGGGACCATTTCCTGCAGGTTCAATGGGAGGCCAGCTTCCCAAGTTTTTGCCGAGTAAACAATGCGTTCATTTACTATCACCTGCTCACACCCACTCGGAACGCAGGATAACGCCTATCCACAGAGGTGATAAATTTGGTCTAAATTTATGGACATTACTACATCCAATTATAACAGCACACTTATATTAGGGTCACCGGCTTCTCTAGAAAACCCTACTTGTTGCCCAAACACTATGGGGACAAGATCGTTCTCTTGGAATACTGCAGGCAGATAATGGAGTTGCATGCACTCTTTTCCTTAAAGAAGGTAACCAATATTCCATTCCCAATCACCTGTGGGAACTACTCATGCAGCCTGGCCACTGCAAAAGAGGCGGATAACAAGCTAAAAATCTACAACTTGGAAGAATTCTACCTGGCACAGAAAATTTTGATTCGCACAGAAAGATTGCAGCGGCACTTCCCCAAGCTTCAGAGCCCCATCACTACCATATGGAGGATTTCTGGGAAGATTGCCAAGACGACGTGGAGGTGCGAAGCTGGCACTACGTCAGGATGAGGGCAGGCATGATGGAAAGGTTGAAGCTTTGGAGGTTCCCAGAGGACTTCTCAGACGTCGGCCCCACTATCAATCCCCAGTACAAAGCAAAGGGGATCGATACAATGACCCTCCCACCGGTAAATTAGGATGCCCAAGAAGGGCCAACAATTGAGGACTTCACTCGAGAAGTGGTCGAGCAAAGTCATGTCTACTTTAAGAAGGTGTGCCCCGGAAGTACCCACTGAGCAGCCCAGCTAGTACCAAAATTAACTCCGAAGGCCGGGAATTCTTCGCAAGGAGTGGATAAAGGAAAAAGAATAGATACGACCCCTCCTGTGCAAGAAGTCCCTATAAAAGAACAAATAAAGTAGTCAGTGGCAGCCTCCCAACAAATGAGGGAGAAGTTAATCACACGGTTGGCCACTCCAGTACTCATAGCTGGACCAATTCATCCCCCTTCCTCCCCATCGTTGGCAGCCTTAATGGTAAAGGCGATAGGGGTGGATCTAACCGAACAAGTAGCAATAAGGGATGTGGGGCCACCCTTGGTTACCCAAAGAAAGAAGAGGCTTAACCAAAAGCCTAAGGTAGAGCCGGGTTTGGGTACGTCCCAGGCCCCATAAGTAGAGATCCTCTCTTCTAGTTCCCTAGAGCTGGAAAGAGAAACAGAGCCTACCAAAGTTCCAGCTAGTCAACCCTCACAAGAGGAATGTGATAATGTCTTTACAATCGATGACTTTGGGAACCTACAGGGGGACACCAAACAAACAAAGGTAGAAGTCCCAGCTACGGAACAAGAGCCTGTGCAGGAGCAGGAGGAACCAATAGAGGAAAAGGAAGCGGATCCAGAGATTGCCTCCGAGGCTCCAAAGATGCAGAATATGGAGGTGGACCAATAAAGGTAGAATGAACAAATGACATCTGTTGGGGGAACCGGACCTTCAAGAATAACCATAACCCCAACCACCACATTCCAAGCACCACTCCCGGGAGCAACTTTTGGGCAAGTAATTACCGCGGCCCAAACATTAAATCTCAGCCTAGTACCTCCGCTATTGCCAAAGGATATGCCGACAGAAGAAGAAGCCTCGGTGGCAGGTGCCGAGCAACGAGAAGAGAAAGACAAAGAGGAAATCCCTAAAGAAGCCAACGGAAGTCCATACAAAGCAATAGGTACAGAGGACAAGGCTGAGGAGATGAATGTTGCTAAAGATATTACTGATAAAGGAGAAGACACAGGAAAAGGGACGGATGAGGCCCCCACCACTGAGGAAGAGCAGCCACAGGATACCAGGGAAGAAACAAAAGAACAAACTTTGGAAAATAAGCCACCCCTACCGCCTCAGTGGTTAGTAGAGAGTAGGAAAAGAAAGGCTCCGTCCACTCCCGGAACTCCTTTCTCCCTGGCCGAAATGATGGCTCAGGTCCAGGCCCCACCAAAGGCCAAGAAAGCCCAGATGGTTCATACTCTTTAGACTGGGCCGGGCAGAGAAACATTTTCTGTTGTGGCCACACTTCCCCCAAATGCTGATAAAGCAACTGCAGAGCCTGGAGATTACAACATTGCAGAGGTATCGCTGGGGAAGAGGGGAAAATAGGGCGAGGTGGACTTGCTAAAGGAGGCAGCTAGGGCAGTGGAGAACCGTTATGAAAAAGAGGCCCAAAGGCTCAAAATAGAAAAGGAAAAAAATGCAAACCTTATGGGGTTGCTTACTGAGTTGACCCAACCTATTAACGCCGCCCCTTCGGAAGCTTCCACATCTGAAGATCTACCGCAGAGCGACATAGACTCCCTGCGAACAATGAAGAAAAAGGCTCAGGCAGTCGATGAGTGGGTCACTCTGCAAATAGGAAACACCCAGCGTTTCCTGGTATCCACCCTCCCAGACTTATATGCGGCCCGACATGTTCTACACCAGGCAGAGACTCTTATTAACCTGTGGGAGGGTGATATTGAAAATTATCAAGCATGAAAGGTAGAGCTTGAAGAACTCTTCGGCCTGGGAGAGGAAATGGTTTCAGAATCTAGAATTCTGGAGGACGAATCATTTGATTTCATGAGGACCCAACACTCCAGACTTAACCTCACATTGTAGGTAACCAAGCAACTAGTGGGGACTCTACAAGAGAAAGTCAATGCAGTAAAATATTCTTTCAATTTATACAAGTCTTTTGTAGCAAAGACTTTCAGGGTTGATCCCCTCAGTATAGATACGTGCACGCCAGAGGATTCAATTTTGAGGAGTTTTGATGAAATGATGAAGTCCTGATATCAATCTCCGGAGGGGATAAATGGTGCTCAAATGATGAGATTAACTCATATGGTGCTTAGTGGCCACGACGTGGCAAAAATGGCCGATGAATTTAAGGAGAATGTTCCAGACCTGGGGGAACAAATTGAGGTGGCTAAGTACTAAAGGGCCAGCCTGAAGGATATTGATGAAGATGACATCTCCCGCCTCCTCTAGGCTTTCAATGATAACAAACAACCATAGGTTTCTCCGGAGACCGGAGAAAACCCAAACATTTGGTATTCTTTATTCTTTTGGGAATGTAAGCTCCCGGATCCCGGAGTCTCAGACCCCAAATTTTGTATTCTTTCGAGTGATCCATGTCCCAGTCCCCGAGGCTGACTGATCACTTTCAAGGGTGGTTAATAAAAGCTGTCAGAAGGTAGTTGGCTACATCAAGGGGGCATCAACTCAACAGTTGATTTTCTGACAGGATGGTCTTCTTGAGGCATCGTTCAGAGGTACACCTAGCGCATTGGAGACAGGGCACCGCATTTCTCATTTATGAGGCATGTAGCCTCGATCCTCGGGGATCTAATTTCTTCCTTCTCCTTTGTGGCTCTCTTTTCGAGGCCAATTCTTTCGTTGTATATTCTTGTCTCATTCTTCTGACATGTCAGGCCTATTCCATCTCAAGGTCTTTTGTAGGGTGGCGCAGGTAGTACCGGTCCCCAGATATTGTATTTTATTAAAAGTATGATGTAAAATAGGGTTAGGGTTAGGGTTAGAAGGGAATGTGTATAAATAGTAAGACCGGCCCATTTTCAAGGGTCGGCAAAATTGATGATTTTGCTGTCCACAGTAATAGAAAGGTGATTTCTCATTCTAGTTGCAGAGCTCAATGCTCCATTGTCCCATTTTCAATAGTTAGACGCTCCCTTGGAGCCACCATTGTATCACACACTAGTGCTTGCTAAAAGAGACATTAATGAAGAAGGGAGAATTCTTTGTAATGATGTTGTTGGCATTCATGCTTTTAAGTTAATGGTATTTTATGTTTCATGTTCTTTATGTCTTCTGCTCTGATATGTCAAATAGATTAACGACGTCTTTTCTCTCACTACTGATAAAATACTAGATGATGGTTGTGTATTACTTCAGTATTTAGTGTAGTATATCAGAGTATTATCGATGTCTTGAACATTCAAACATAATTGTAGTTAAATGAAGTATTTCTAACCCTGCAAGATCTTTTTCATTTTATTTTCCAAGTGTAGAATGCTAGGATAAACCTCATCTCATTGAATCTCTAGAGAGAACGAGTTGAAGAAACCAGCGATCCCCCTCGAAAATAGTCACTTCTCCCAACCAAGTCCCGCACCGTTGTGACCCGACATCCAGGTGCTTGAAGGCTCAGGGAATCTAACTTCCGCAGATAACCTTTACAGGTGGAGTTGGCTGGTACCCCCAGTACCCGGTGACAACTTATGACTATTGGCGGACCCGGTTAGCAAAACCCCGTCAATAGAAACTGGCACTAGAAGGAGGGCATGAACTCGTCTCCCTCTCAAGATTCTAATTTTACACCTCCTGAGGGTTCCCCGAGTTATAGTTTTAAGATTCAAGCCTTCAGTGGGATTGGGTCTTTCTCCCCAGTGAAATTTGAAAGAATCCTTAGGTCTGCCCCAAATCCCAGAAGGTTTGTCAAACTCGAGCCCCCTGCTCGAAAGAAATAGACCCCAAAAATACACCAGCCACTATTTTCTGGGGGTCTAGCATATCTCAGAATACCCAAACTTCTCAGGCAATCCCGGGAACCAGTGCCCAAACTATCCAAAATCAAGTTTCCCCAATGGCTGCGTATTTCAGAAACACCGGGTCCCTAATGGGAACTTTTTTGGGCGCAATCAATGACTTACCCTCGCACCCAGAGAAGATCTGCCCATGATATGAGCACTTAAGCTCATGGACCATAGAAGAGAATTTATAGGCATATAAGGATGCCATGAACCGACACCAGATCCAGCATGAAGATGTTGTGACTCGGATGTTTCCCTTGTCTTTAGGACAAGGTGAGTTGAACTGGTACCTTAACCTTCCTGCCAACTCCATAAATAGTTGGCAAGACATGGAGGACACCTTCTTGGCCACTTTTCGCGTACATGTGGACCCAGCCTGGTCCCATAGCCAGTTCATCTCCATTAGGAAGGAACCCAATGAACCTCTTGTAGCATTCAACCATCGGTTCCAGCGTGCCTTGAAGCGGTGCACGGGCCCTTTTATTCCATCCCCAGAAGTAACCATACAGACTTACCTTAACGCGATGGACCCCTTCGTTGCCGCTCTCCTTTAGAGAACAACCACCGCGGGTGACCGGGACACTTTGGAAAAGGTTTACAACCTAGATTTAGAATTATCTTGGGGTCTCAACAAATCCCCAGGCAGGATTGGGCAGAGTGCGCCCTTCAACATGATCCCCGACGGAACAACATATGTCAGGGGGTATAACCCCAATCTGGTGATGGGTGCTCCCTCGATGACAATAAATCCTCCACCACCCCTGATAGACCAGCAGGCCCAGTACGTTTATCCAATGCAGACCTAGGCGGTACCAGGTCTGGAAACTTTCCCTTGGAATCAGTCGCAGCAGGCACAACAGTCTTAGGCACAACCATCTGGAGTGCCCTTCTTTCAGTCATCCGCGACTGGAGGAATGTCACCCTCGACTCTGGCTAATATTGCTACCTTCCTAGGAAACCAACAATAATAACCATCATATTATGACGCCAAGACTCAGTTGACTGCCGAGGTTGAATCCCTCTGGAAAATGTTGTCTACCTTGATTGTGGACATGGGTCAACTAAAGGCGGGGTCCTATGCGCCCCAGAATTCAAATTCTAGAGGGGAAATATTTTCTCTGGCCAACGAAACAACAATGCCGGGGGAAGGAACTTCAACAACGAGCCTAGGCCCAATCAACTACAATGGAACAATAACATGAACACCAGAGGCCCACCTCCAAACTAAAATGTCAACCAAAATGGTGCTGGACCATCACATTTCACCCCAGTTGTAGACTTCCAGCCCATGACTAATTGGTGTAGATTGCACAATACAGGTTCACACAACGAGGTAAATTGTGCCACATTGCAAAAAGTCATCATGATCTCCCAGCTAGATAGACAACAGTCACATGATGCCACCCTTCCAGAGCCTCCTGTTCAAGAGCCAACCCACAGTGCCTTCACCTGTGAGACCATCCTCTTCGGAACTTCTGGGGAAGATGAAGAGGAATTTGAATTGCAAGGATTCTTTGATGAATCTATCCTGCCCTTCGAGGCCAACACCTTCACCAACCCACAGACTCCATACAATACCTGGAGTCAGGTTGGTAAAGGACCAGCTTACACTCTCACACCTCCTATCAAAGACACCCCTCCTCCCCGGAATAACATGACTGACCGACCAGCTCCTCCAAAGGGTTCTAGATCTAACCAAGCAAAAGACCTAGCTGAGGGAAATCACCAATTCCCAGGGGGAAGATTTGACACTACAAAGGTGTTAGAACAGACCACCACCTTCATGACCTTGATGGAGGTCTTGCTAAACTGCCCCAAACAGAAGAAGTCTCTTCTGAAGCTCTTGGGGAACCCAGAAGTCGTCAGCCGCCCGCCCAAGACTATCTCGTTCGAAGATGCTAACGTGGTCGTCTTCCAGGGGAATAGTGAGGATCCTCCCTTCCTACTAGGCCTGAATATCCAAGGCAGAAATATACATAATTTCTTAGTAGACTCCAGAGCTTTGGGTAACATCATGCCCTTCTCCATTTGCCAAAAGCTCAGATTCCATCCCACCCCATCTAATGGTGCAGTGATCCAGTTGGATAAGACTGCCATAAAAATGGTGGGGAAATTGAAGAACATCTGAATACAGCTTATCCAGGACCCCAAGATAGCCAGCATAATCGTCGTTCAAGTGGTGGACATCCTAGAGACTTATGGGATGTTATTAAGTCAGAATTGGTCTAAGTCCTTGAATGGATACTTTTCAACCGACTTCACCCATTTATGGCTCCCCTGGGAAGGAGAATCAAATAAGATCCAGGTCAGAAGTGAATCCCGGATGAAACAGGCCCTTACCGAGGTCGAGAGGGTCAATGAGGTCTTCTTCTCTGAGACTTCCCTGGGGGTGTACCGACCCTTTGAAATCTTAACATTCGATTTCATCCCCGGAGAGGATCTTGTAGTGTTGCCAAGAACCCATGACCTAGAAGAAAAGATGAGAATTGAGATTGACTCTCAAGGTGCCACATCGACCCTTGCTACACTCCTATTTGGCACTTGGTGTCGAGTACACTATCAGAAACATTCAGAGCTCGAGTGTGAGCCCTGCTTATCAGTCGCTAACCGGCACATCGATGCCTTCCAGAATAAAGAACATATAGCTGATTCCTTGGAGCCTAGTGTTCCTACAAGATGCACTCCTTTGGTTCCATCTCCCCGGGAATCCCAAATCCAAACGCCTCCAGAGGTAAACTCTACCCTCACACCAGTAGTTCAGGAGGGAGGTCCTCCTAAGTCTCCCAACATCAATCCAAAGGCTACCCCCCCTCCCCAGCCCCAGATTACCAATGACTTGTGCACCCTCAAGTTTGATGGGTCCTGATCCAAACAAGGCTGCGGGGCTGGGGTGGAATTAATCAACCCGCGAGGGAAGTCCTTCCTCGCGTCCTACAAATTGCAGTTCAACTGTACAAACAATGTCACAGAGTACAAGGCTTTGGTCCTTGGACTCTTATTTGCATTAAGGAAAGGTTTCACCCGCCTCCGGGCTCTTGGTGATTCAGAGTTGATTGTCAAGCAAGTCCGGAGTCAATACGTATGCCATGACAAAAGGCTGGCCGCATACCGCAATTGGGCTTGGAGCTTTATTGAAGATTTCGATGCCTTTGGCATTGACCTCATTCCCTGGCGACGAAACTATGTCCCGGATGCCCTTGCCATTTCTGCCAGCACACTTGAGCCAATGGCCGGCTCGCGACTCTGAAGATTTTTAGTTGAGATGGTCCCCACCCCGTCCATTCCAGACAATGTCACCCACTTTCAGGTTTTTGAGGATGATCAGCATATCCTAGCCTTCATGGCGAATGTTGACATCTTTGAAAACTAGATAATGGAAGAACGAGACCATGACGATACTGGACAGGGTGACGAAGATGATGGGATCATGGACCTACCTACTAACACCATCCTGAAGGGGATGGTTGCACTGGAATGAATCTTCGACTTGGACCCTCAGGCCCGGGAGAAGGTGTCATCTTCCTTCGAGGGAGGAAAGTTTGAAAAAGTAAACATCGGCCATCCCGGTGAAGAAAAGATGATCCACATTGGTACTTCCTGTTCCCCTGAGGAGAAGGAGAATATTCTCGCAGTTCTCTGAGAATACATTGATGTAATTGCATGGGGTTATGAAGATTTGAAAATATATGACACATCCATTATGACTCATACTATTCCCCTGAAACCTGATGCTAAGCCCTTTTGGCAAAAGCAAAGACCGCTCAACCCCCTGATCGAGCCTCTGATTCGTCAAGAGATAGAAAAATTGCTGTCAGCCTGGATAATCTTCCCAATCTGGCACACTACATGGGTTGCCAATCTAGTCCTGGTAAGAAATAAGAACGGTGAGATCCGCCTTTTTGTGGATTTCTGAAACTTGAATAAGGCCTCCAAGAAAGATAATCACCCTCTCCCTTCATTGGATGAGGTGTTACAGATAGTGAATGGATCTCAGATGATGTCATTCTTGGATGGGTACTCTGGATATAACCAGGTCATGGTTAAGTATGAAGACAGGGAGAAAACAATGTTTACCACCAAGTGGGGAATGTTTGCATACAGGAGAATGCCCTTTGGTCTGATTAATGTCGGGGCCACATTTCAAAAGGCCATGGACATTGTGTTCGAGGGCCTTGTGAATTGGTGCATAATCATCTACATGGATGATTTAACCATCTTTTCCTGGGATAGGCGTGACCATTCCGCCCATCTCACTCAGATCTGTGAGAGATTTCGCCGGTGTGGAATATCTCTCAACCCCAAGAAGTGCATATTCGGGGTCACCAAAGGGAAGTTGCTCGGGCATATCGTCTCTGAGAAGGGCATATCCATCGACCCTGAGAGGGTCGAAGCACTGCTGAACTTACAAATGCCTGACAGTAAGAAAGAGATGCGATCCTTCTTTGAAAAGATCAATTTCGTCTGGCGGTTCATCACTGGATTCGCAAAAATAGTCAAACCACTCAATGAGATGATGAAGAAGGGTAGCAAGATTGAGTGGAGTCCTGAAGTAAAGCGGGCGTTCACCCAAATCAAACAGACAATAACAAAAGCACCTGTCCTGGCTAGTCTAGATTATTCCCTTCTATTTTACATTTAATCCTTTGCTTTGCCGCATTCTGCCGCGGCAGTGTTGACTCAAAAGGTTGAAGGGGAAGAACGACCAATATCTTTTATGAGCTCCCCCTTCAAGAATGCTGAAGTCTGATATTCATCACTAGAAAAATAGGCCTTCACTCTAGTTCACGCCGTGAAGAAATTCTGGCATTATATTCTCTAAAGCAAGGTATATGCTATCATTCTGGACCAGGCTGTCAAGTCTCTACTGATGCAGAGCGAGTTGGGCAAGAGACGGGGGAAATGGATGGCCATCCTCTAGGAATATGACTTAGAAATGCAGCCTATGAAGATAGTCTGTGGGCAGGGGCTGAGTCAAGCAATGGCAGAAGAGACTCCCTGCATAGAATGCCAAACTTACAGTGGAGTCCATCACCCGAGACCCGTGGTATATAGATTTGGTATATTTTCTACTAAATAACAAATGCTCAAAGGGGTTACCTCCTAATAAATGTTGCGCCTTGCGGATGAAAAGTGCCCACTTCATGATCAAAAACTTTGCGCTCTACCACAGAAACTACGAAGGAGTATACCTCCGGTGCATCGACAAAGACCAAGCTGTAAAGGTGATTGACAAATTTCATGGGCAGTTTGGAACCAGGCATGGCTCAACTGATGCCACTGCATCAGATCCTTCGGGCTAGATACTATTGGCCCTGCATATTCAAAGATGTTTACACTCATGTTAGAAAATGCCACACTTGCCAAACCGCGGCACATCGTGAGCGTAACCCGGCTATGCCTTTACAACCAATCTTTGAGGCTAGGCCCTTCACCCAATGGGAATTTTATTTCATCAGAGAAATCAACCCCAACTCGTCTGCCAACCATCGATACATTCTCACTGCTACTGATTACTGCACTCGGTGGTCTGAGGCTATACCGTGCAAGAATAACATGGCATACGTAGTTATCAAATTCCTGGAAGAAAACATCGTCACAAGGTTTGGAATGCCCTTTGCTTTGGTATGTGACAATGGTCTGGCATTTTATTTGGCACAGTTACTCGAATGGACCTACAAATGGAGGATCACTTTGAAGTTTTTCAGAACCCATTATCCCTAGGGAAATGACATTGCTGAATCAATGAATAAAAATCTACTTGAAGTGATCAAACACCTGCTAGAACAGAATCCCCGGGACTGGGATCAAAAGTTGAAATTCGCCCTCTAGGCAGATCGCATTCGTGTCAAGGCTGCCCTGGGAACATCCACGTTTCATCTGGTTTATGGCCAGAACCCTGTATTCTTGGTTAACTTACAGATCCTAGTTTTATAGTTTATGCAGGAATTTAGCAACAGGGACGACATCGTGGAGGTTCGGCTATTAAATCTGGTGCGAATGGAAGAACAATGAGACGCAGCCCTTGAACATTTTGCGTGTCATCAAGTAGTGGTAAAATGATGGTTTGACAGAAGAGCCCAATACAAGGCTTTTCAGATCTTGGATTTAGTCCTATTGTGGGACAAGGCCCGGGAAAGGAAAGGAAAGCATACGAAGTTCCAACGGCTCTGGCTTGGACCATACCTAATCTCAGAAATCTGAGGGTCAAATACTTACCGCCTTAACACCCTGACTGGTGAACCCGTCTCATTACCCGTTAATGGACAGTTTCTCAAACACTATTTTGAATAGGGTAAGTTTGTCCAAAATTGTATTTTATGTAAAGCCTTTCGCTTGTAAATATTTCTTTCGGGTGCCTCGCTGTGAGGTACCGTGTCTTGTAAATAGCCTTGTCGGATGCCCTTCGGGGAAGTCCTCTTTTGGTGGTTTTTTATTTTTGTTTCTAGTTTTCTTTCGGGGTCCCGGCGTTTTGTTCTATCTTGCAAGAATTGGAATGCTTCGCATAAACTCTGGTCTCCAGTACAATGTCTACGGCATGGTGAACTTTAGAATCTATCTTTAGCATAGTGGAGCCAGCCCGGTCTTCGGGGTTGTTTCATAGGTTGTGGCACATTTTGAGAAATCTCCATCGGGTGTTATCTCCGAGGGTCTGGTAATCAGTGAACATAAAAGTATATATAAGGAACAAGTAATTGGACACGCCAAGGGTAGATCGGTTGTACTGGTTGATTGACCCAGGTCTGAAACTTTAAAGAATTCTTTTCAGGTCCAGAGTTTTATCCCCTCTTCAAACATCTAAGTATAGGTGGACAGGTGAAAGAATTACCGCCATTGAAATTATCTAAGCTTAAGTTTAATGGTGAAAGAAGTACCGCCTTCCCACCTAGAAACAAACAAAATAATAAGAAAAGGAAAGCGGGACAAAACTTTGGTCTCTGGGAGAAACAAGCAAATTGATGACTGGTTCAATGTAATTAGTGCCTCTTCTCTATTCCTCCTAGAGGTCATTGGCTTGATCTCCTCCCAAAGCACACACGACACCACTGATGAAGGGCTATGGATTGGATCCTGTGTGGTTAGATTCGCTCAGATATGTTGCTCTTTACTTGTTAGATACTTCGGGAAATGGCTTGTTCCCGTTTGCTAACCAGAGATTCTTTAGTTCTCAAATACACTAAGGCATTTGTCTCAGATAGTCACCATTTGTTATGCCCTGCATCCCCATCCCTACATTTTGTGTGCAAAATGTTGGGTCCCCCCTTTTTTTTCTTTTCTTTCTTTTCCTTCTTTTTGTGTTGTTTTGCTTGCGGTTCTTGCCTTGTCCTTCTCCTTTTGTTTTCTTTCTCTGGGGTTTTCTTCCCCGTTGTCGTGTTTTGTTTGGTTGATTTCTCGTCTCCAGGACCCCAGTCTCGGAGGTTTTTTTTTGTCGGTAGTCAGACTCCAGACTCTGGGATTCTTCGCCACGATGTTCTTAAGGTGATCGTTGCGGGAATCCCCGGGCCTGGGGTCCAGAGGTTTGTCTGTCCGGAGATTACCGGAAGGAGGTGGATTGCCTTTTTACCGCGGGTATAAATAGAAGTTATATGTCATTTTCACATTTATCGCGATTAAAACACTCACGCACTCAGAGCGATTTCAGAGTGATTTACAGAGAATTAACGATAATCAGTGCTAAATACTTCCATCCTTTTCAAGTGATTATGAGTGCTTCGTAGTGGCGGCTTGTGATCGTTTGACGGATGTAGCTATTACAGAGCTTCCATGGTGACTTCCTTCTTTCCTCCTTTTGACATTCTCAGGTTAGTCTCCTTTTTCCCGTCAGTTTTTCGTCTGTCTGGTGTGTTCCCTCTCCGTTTTTGTTGTCTTTGCTCCTTTCGGCTTTGTCCGTTTTGTCTTTCTGGTTTCGCCACCCGTTGGTGGGTTGGCTTTGCCAGAGGGTTGTTTTCCCTCTGTGTAGGTGTGGTTGGCTTGTAAATAATATAGAAAGCTGTATATATTTTGTGCTTTGCTAGGTTTCTCGTGGATGTCATTCTGCGGTGTATATGTGTAAATTCTAGTGTATATTTGTTGCATATCCTTTCATTCCCCATGTATATATCCCTTAGCTCCTCATGTATATCTTATATATATCCTTCCAGACAGCTTAGCAAGATGGTCAAGTTGCCTGTGTCACTGGTTTTCCGCCCATAAATTTGTTTCAGAGTAGAATACCACCTGTTTGAAACTCGGCCCGCAGTCAGTTTCAAACAGGTGGTTTTCTCTCTCCTCCATAAAACTAGCTAGGCCTTCATTTATGTCCTATGTGCACATTTAAATCTATCCAAGTGGCCTTCACTTTTTACGTGTTCAGACAGTTGGCTCTGTCATCATCGTCATAACTTCTATTTATTACCTATACACGTGGCGCCCACATGGACCTGACGGCTTGCCTTTTTTTGTGCATCCTCACGAACGACTACTTCTTCGAGCTCTGGGTCTCTTACCATCATCCATCCCGTGTCTTTACCAAGTGCGATAAAATTTTCAGAGCTAGATGTTCAGTCAATCTTAAGTTTATGTAATGCGTATGCTTTTCAGGTTTTTTTTGAGTGAAACTAACTTTTCAGGAAAAGCAGACATCACGGTGGTAAGATCTCCGGACCCTAGAATATTTATTTATTAATACATTCTGACAGTCACTTTACCTTGCAGATTTTCAGAGTATGCTTCCAAACATGTCTGAAGCATCTGCATCCTCTCCACCCAAAAGTCCGGAGCTACCCTCCACGACGGCTACCAGGGCGGCTGTTAAATCCAAAATGGAGAGGGCCCTGAAGAAGTTGCCCCTAACCATGAAATTTGTGCAGGACGGTGTTATCATGGGCTCAAAGATCGAGTCTAGAGTTAAACTCATTACCGACACCAGCGTCGGGACATGGCCAGAAATGCAGGCCTTAGTGAAAATGATATACATCCAGGGACAGGCTGGAGATCAGCTGACCATCAATATCGGGGACTCCGGGATCCTTAAGGCGGCTTGTTTCCTGTGCTCTGTTCAATCTCCAGAGCTTATCCTGACAATGGCCGCCAATTACAAATCTTCCATTCGGGTTGTTATGCTTGCAGCCGCAGAACCCACCGGGTACCCTACTCCTCTGATATCCCTCAACCCTGACACATTCCAGGCGGGTCTAGGGATCCCCCAATTTGACAAGTCTTTTGTGGTTACAAGGGCAGATGCCTTGGCCCAATTCACGTAGTTGGAGGAGGCCACCCAGATATACATGAACGGTCACTAGCTCAAGGTCCTGAAGAGGGACCCTAAGAGGATGAAGATAGAAATTCCCAAGTCTGAGTTCAAAGAGAGAATTCAGATGGGAATGGTAGTGTTGGCTCGGGTCTTTGGGCAGCCCTCTGCCCAAGAATTCGCTAAATGGATGTATTACTTCCTCCTCGGCATCTCCACCAAGGGAGAATACTTCGACTGGGCAGCTATAATTTTGAACCATGTCGACTCCCAGTTCCTCCAATTGGCCAGGAAGAAGAAATTTTATATGACTTCTTATATTTCCTGGGCCTTGGCGCAGCAGAGGCCCCACGCCCATGGGATACTTACAGATGGCGTGCTCAGAATTAGCCCAAGACAAAAGGCACCATGGGACCATTTCCCGCAGGTTCAATGGGAGGCCAGCTTCCCAAGTTTTTGTCGAGTAAATGATGCATTCATTTACTATCACCTGCTCACACCCACTCGGGACGCAGGATACTGCCTATCCATAGAGGTGATGAATTTGGTCCAGAGTTATGGACATTAATACATCCAATTCCAACAACACACTTATATTAGGGTCACCGACTTCTCCGGGAAACCCTACTTGTTGCCCAAACACTGTGGGGACAAGATCATTCTCTTGGAATACTGCAGGCAGATAATGGAGTTGCATGCACTCTTTGCTTTAAAGAAGGTAACCAATATTCCGTTCCCAATCACCTGTGGGAACTACTCATGCAGCCTGGCTGCCACAAAAGAGGCAGATAACGAGCTAAAAAGCTACAACTTAGAACAATTCTACCTGACATAGAAATTTTTTGATCCGCATGAAAAGATTGCAGCGACACTTCCTCGGGCTTCAGAGCCCCATCACTACCATATGGAGGATTTCTGGGAAGATTTCCAAGATGACATGGAGGTGCGGAGTTGGCACTACGTCAGGATGACGACAGGCATGATGGAAAGGTTGAAGCTCTGCAGGTTCCCGGAGGACTTCTCAGACGTTGACCCCACTATCGATCCCCAGTACAAAGCAAAGGGGATCGATACAATGACCCTCCCACCGGTAAATTGGGATGCCCAGGAAGGGCCAACAATTGAGGACTTCACTCGAGAAGTGGTCAAGCGAAGTCATGCCTACTTTAAGAAGGTGTGCCCCAGAAGTACCCACCGAGTAGCCCAGCTAGTACAAAATTAACTCCGGGGGCCAGGACTTCTTCGCAGGGAATGGATAAAGGAAAATGAATAGATACGACCCCTCCTGTGCAAGAAGTCCCCATAAAAGAACAAATAAAGCAGTCAGTGGCAGCCTCCCAATAAATGAGGGAGAAGTTAATCACGCGGCTGACCACTCTAGTACTGATGGCCAAACCAATTCGTCCCCCTTCCTCCCTGTCGTTGGCAGCCTTAATTGTAAAGGTGACGGTGGTGGATCCAACCGAACAAGCAACAATAAGGGATGCGAGGCCACCCTTGGTTACCCGAAGAAAGAAGAGGCTTAACCAAAAGCCTAAGGCAGAGCCGGGGTTGGGTATGTCCCAGGTCCCACAAGTAGAGATCCTCTCTTCTAGTTCCCCAGAGCCGGAAAGAGAAACAGAGCCTGCCAAAGTTTCAGCTAGTCTGCCCTCGCAGGAGGAATTTGATGATGTCTTTGCAACCGACGAGTTCAGGAACCTGCAGGGGGACACCAAACAAACAGAGGTAGAAGTCCCAGCTGCGGAACAAGAGCCTGTGCAGGAGCAGGAGGAACATATAGAGGAAAAGGAAGCAGAGCCGGAGATTGCCTTCGAGGCTCCGGAGATGCAGAATCTGGGGGTGGACCAACAAAGGTAGAATGAACAAATGACATCTGCTGGGGGAACTGGACCTTCGGGAATAACCATAACCCCAGCCGCCACATTCTAAGCGACACTCCCGAGAGTAACTTTTGGGCAAGTAATTACCGCGGCCCAAACATTAAATCTCAGCCCAGTACCTCCGCTATTGCCAAAGGATATGTCGATAAAAGAAGAAGCCTCGGCGGTAGGTGCCGAGCAACAAGAAGAGCAACACGAAGAGAAAATCCCCAAAGAAGCCAACAAAAGTCCAGACAAAGCAATAGGTACAAAGGACAAGGCTGAGGAGATGAATGTTGCTGAAGATATTACTGATAAAGGAGAAGACATGGGAAAAGGGATGGATGAGGCCCCCACCACTGAGGAAGAGCAGCCACAGGATACCGAGGAAGAACCAAAAGAATAAACTTTGGAAAATAAGCCACCCCTGCCGCCTCAGTGGTTAGTAGAGAGCAGGAAAAGAAAGGCTCCGTCCACTCTTGAAACTCCTCTCTCTGTGGCTGAAATGATGGATCAAGTCCAGGCCCCACCAAAGGCCAAGAAAGCCCAGACAGTTCATACTCTTTGAACTGGGCCGGGCGGAGAAACAGTTGCCGTTGTGGCGACACCTCCCCCAAACGCCGATGAAGCAACCGCAGAGCCCGAAGATTACAACATTGCAGAGGTATCGCTGGGGAAGAGGGGAAAACAAGGCAAGGTGGACTTGCTGAAGGAGGCAGCTAGGGCAGTGGAGGCCCGTTATGAAAAAGAGGCCCAAAGGCTCAAAATAGAAAAGGCAAAAAATGCAAACCTTATGGGGTTGATTACTGAGCTGGCCTGACCTATTAACGCCGCCCCTCCGAAAGCTTCCACATCTAAAGATCTACCGTAGAGCGACATAGACTCCCTACGAACAATGAAGAAAAAGGCTCAGGCAGTCGACGAGTGGGTCGCTCTGCAAATAGGAAACACCCAACATTTCCTGGTATCGACCCTCCCAGACTTATATGCGGCCTGACATGTTCTACACCAGGCAGAGACTCTTATTGACCTATGGGAGGGTGATATTGAAAATTATCAAGCATGGTCGAAGGTAGAGCTTGAAGAACTCATCGGCCTGGGAGAGGAAATGGTTTTGGAATCTGAAATTCTGGGGGACGAATCATTTGATTTCATGAGGACCCAACACTCTAGACTTGACCTCACATTGGAGGTAACCAAGCAACTGGTGGGGACTCTACAAGAGAAATTCAATGCAGTAAAATATTCTTTCAATTTATACAAGTCTTTTGTAGCAAAGAATTCCGGGGCTGATCCCCTCAGTACAGATACGTGCACGCTAGAGGATTCAGTTTTGGGGAGTTTTGATGAAATGATGAAGTCCCGATATCAATCCTCAGAGGGGATAGATGATGCTCAAATGATGAGATTAACTCATATGGTGCTTTGTGGCCACGACACGGCAAAAATGGCCGATGAATTTAAGGAGAATATTCCGTACCTGGGGGAACAAATTGAGGTGGCTAAGTACCGAAGGGACGACCTAAAGGATATTCACAAAGATGGCATCTCCCTCCTCCTCCAGGCTTTCAATGATAACAAACAACCATAGGTTTCTCCGGAGACCGGAAAAAAACCCAAACATTTGGTATTCTTTATTCTTTTGGGAATGTAAGTTCCCGGATCCCGAAGTCTCGGACCCCAAATTTTGTATTCTTTCGAGTGATCCGTGTCCCGGTCCCCGAGGCCGACCGATCACTTTCAGGGGCGATTAATAAAAGCTGTCAGAAGGTAGTTGGCTACATCAAGGGGGCGTCAACTCAACAGTTGATTTTCTGACAGGATGGTCTTCTCGAGGCGTCATTCAGAGGTACACCTAGCGCATTGGAGACAAGGCACCGCATTTCCCATTTATGAGGCATGTAGCCTCGATCTCCAGGGATCTAATTTCTTCCTTCTCCTTCTTGGCTCTCTTTTTGAGGCTGATTCTTTCGCTATATATTCTTGTCTCATTCTTCTGACATGTTAGGCCTATTCTGTCTCAAGGTCTTTTGTAGGGTGGCGCAGGTAGTACCGGCCCCCAGATATTGTATTTTATTAAAAGCATGATGTAAAATAGGGTTAGGGTTAGGGTTAGGGTTAGAAGGGAATGTGTATAAATAGTAAGACCGGCCCATTTCCAAGGGTCGACAAAATTGATGATTTTGCTTTCCACAGTAATAGAAAGGTGATTTCTCATTCTAGTTGCAGAGCTCAATGCTCCATTGTCCCATTTTCAATAGTTAGACACTCCCTTGGAGCCACCATTGTATCACGCACCAGTGCTTGCTGGAAGAGACAATAATGAAGAAGGGAGAATTCTTTGCAATGATATTGTTGGCCTTCATGTTTCTGAGTTAATGGTATTTTATGTTTCATGTTCTTTATGTCTTTTGCTCTGATATGTAAAATAGATTAACGACCTCTTTTCTCTGGCTACTGATAAAATACTAGCTGATGGTTGTGTATTTCTTCAGTATTTAGTGTAGTATATCAGAGTATTATTGATGTCTTGAATGTTTAAACATAACTGTAGTTAGATGAAGTATTTCTAACCCTGCAGGATCTTTTTCATTTTATTTGCCAAGTGTAGAATGCTAGGAGAAACCTCATCTCATTGAATCTCCAGAGAGAACGAGTTGAAGAAACCAGCTATCCCCCTCGAAAATAGTCACTTCTCCCAACCAAGCCCTGCACCGTCGTGACCCGACACCCAGGTGCTTGAAGGCCCGGGGAATCTAACTTCCCCGGATAACCTTTGCAGGCAGAGTTGGCCGGTACCCCCGGTACTCGGTGACAACTTATGACTGTTGGCGGACCCGGTCAGCAAAACCCCGTCAACACTAATTAATCTAAGATTAATTAGAGGAGTAGGCTTACGGGGGATAGTGATGGGTATAGATTAGGAATCTAGACTGGATTTAGGATTAATCTAAATAAGATTTAGATTAATCATAGCTTAGTAGAATATTAGAATATGGAGGGAATAAATAAATTAAAATTTATTTAAAGGGGGATTTAATGCAGGGAATGTATTAGGGGGAAATGTATTTAAATTAAATTTAGATACCATAGAAGATGAACCATATTTAATTAAATAGGTACTATAATATAAAAAATATAATTAGTTGATTAAAATTAACTACAATGTTACGGGGGAATATTAATTAATTAAATTTATTAAATAAGAGTGCTAAGGGATGTTTTTAGACGTCTACAACATCAAGTTCTTGCCTGTAAGTGCTACATATTGTAGTTATTTTTAGGTAGAGTAGTTGATTATTGTAGTTAGATTAGTGGAAACATAAAGCATTCATGTACAACGCTAGTCATATAATTGATTGCTCTTTGTGATCTATATTAGTCGTATGGCTTACTAAGAGCGTAAATGGCTTTATTTGCACATTTTAGCTTCCTTTTTTGGTGACGTGTAGGAAAGTTAATGTTTGTAGCAACAAGGAACTTGTGTTTTATTTTTTTTATCAACTTGGTCTACTTGAATGCATTTTTTGTAAGTATTTTTTGATAGGTTTCAATTGCGTTCAATTTTTCATATGTGAAACATCTTTGAAGTAAAAATAATTATTGAAGTAAAGCAAATATAAATAGTAAAAAATTATTATTTAGAGTTATTATACAAAGATTTTAAATATTTGTATCTATTATTTTTATACAATTATAATGTATTGCAAATAATAGATACATAAAACTTGAAGAAAGTATTATAAAATTATCAAAATAAATTAAATAAGATTAATTGTTAGATAGACAATGCATAGAGTAGGTAAGTTTTTTTAATATTACACGTGAAAAGATTTTTCAAGGGTTGCATAGTTAATTGGATAGATATGAATGCCATCACAAATGTCATTCAAGGAGACAACATAATGTTAAAATCATCAATGTACATTAATTATGATGAATATAATATTATAATTTCATTCAAGTCATTAATTGAAGTGATACAATTTATTAAAAAGATAAACAATAATTTGATTTTTGCAATGACTATTTCTAACATGAACCAATAAAGAAAGATAAGTGTCATTTTCTAAATTATGAATTAGAAAAATTAATTATATATTATAGAATTGTTGTTCAACATTTTTAATTCTATACAATAATTAGTTGAACTAATTAAAAAGTTAAATGCGTTAGTATTGCAAGAGACTCATTATGTCAAGTTCCTGCTGATAAGTGTTACATGTTGTAGTTAATGCTAGGTAGAGTTGCTGATAATTGTAGTTAAGTTAGAGGAAACATATGTTGGAAATACAATAATGGGAAAGCAAGATACTGAGAGGGGGGGGTGAATCAGATCTTCAAAATTAAACACTTAAAACAAACTGATCCACATTCATACATATATGAATCTAATGTAATATCAGATAGCATCCACACAATGAAATAAACAACTCATAACACAAGAACTTGGTAACCCAGAAACCCAAATAGGTAAAACTGAGGTGGGGATGACACCCACAAAATTCTCCACTACTGCAGTAAAAAAGTGTGGCTATTAAGGCTACAAAAGTTGATTACAAAATGTAATCTACCCTGTTAAAGGTCTACCTGGTTAAGAGCTAAAGATCATTACAATCTACCCTGTGAAAGGATTTCAACTTACAATAAAGTAAGTACTCTGTTAGGAGATTTAGAAAGGTCTGCTAGAACCGCTCTATTAAGAGATTTTCACCTGATACAATGATTAGAATGTCTCAAGTATTGATCCTTCATTATGCACTCAGATGCTGATGACGGATCTCCTCTTTCCAGTACCTTCTAGGATCTCACAATCTGATATAACTTTACTCTGTTGTTCACTGTGTTGTCACTCTGCTTGATCTCTACTTTTTAACAAAATAAACCTCTATGCATTTTACTTCAAAATGCAGTCACCACACACTTCGTCTACTCTCTTCTTACACACACAAAATAGGGTTTAGAAGCAATCTAATATATCTATTCAAGTCTGATAGCGAGATCTAGATCAACGATCAAGATCTAA
>MU225649.1:2298789-2343155 GCA_018584345.1 Thuja plicata | reverse complement strand
GCAAGATCATATGTATGATTCTTCTTAACAATTTTCCATGCCTGGTCAACGGTTGTACAAGGAACACTATCCAATCTACTCGACTGATAGAACTTATGTGCTATTACTCTTACTCCAAAATCAAGTTTTAGGTTATTAATTGTAGAGATAGTCATACCTCTGTTGTTCCATACGGCTCCAGTGTTCAGTGTAATTTTATCTTTGCTGTTATCCCTCATTGTATGTTTCCCGTTAACTACAGGATATCCAGTCACTTGATGAATCATGTTTTTAGTAATCTTGACTGGTCCATTATCCAACCACATACACATATCATGAACTCAGCTAAGAATAACCTTAATCCATTCATCTTTGAAACCTTATGGAAAATCTAGGGCATGAGTTAACCCTTTGTCGGCTAAATGTTTGAATTCTCCCTTCAGAACTCCATCGACGCACAATTTGCTGTAGGATTTCCTCAATTCACTATCACCTACTTCACCAATCTTAACCATGTAACACGATCGAACATCATGGATCATAAGTACCTTGGGTGGAATGGATGAGAGGGCTCCGGTTAAATCATTCTGAATTGCACTTTCAGGAATGGCTCAAAAGTTGAGAGGTGCACATTCATCACTCTGTACTAATTGAATTTTCTCTTGTTCTCCCTCCATACTTTTAGCTGGTGCAGAAGAGCTTGCAATCATAATCTTGAAATTAGGGTTCGAAAGATGAAGAACAGAGTACCTCAACAAGTAACACTTCGCACTTTTCACCTTAGGATTGCTGACAGCACGCTGACAAAATCTTTGATGCTAACTTCGTTAAGATCAATTCTGAAAATTACTCCAATCGCTCTGTAAACAGTAAAAATCGCAAGGTAAAAATGAAATATCAACTGTTCATCCTTTATAGAATTCAAAAGTTCAAGGTAGGTAAATAATGAATGTTTTGCCCGTTGAGTTAGTGCAAGCCAGCTGTCCTCGGATTTCTAACATAACTTGCATCCCACTCAGCTTACTAAAATCGGCCATCACAAGACTTACTCGGCCAACAAAACTCGGCACACACTAAAGAACTTAGCCTTAGTGTCCATGATTGGTGCTTGGCACCTATAGTGCAATTGGCTCATCTCGGCATTTGACTTCAAAATATATCTCAATGCATCTTAACATATGTAAATATGGACTTTGGTATATTTCATGTTAGGAACTGATGTAAGATAAGAATTTTAAATGCAGTTCCTTACATACCTCTTTTACTTAGTTGGAGATGATATGATCACTTGATCCATTGGATTTGGTGACCTCGACTTCACTAGATTCACTGCTGCATGGTTCAGACTTCTTAACCTATGTCTTGTTCATATGTGCTCTAATTTGCTCAACAGTAGGAGCAGGTACCCTAGTCTTACAATCTTTCCTTGTATGACCAATCTTCAGACAACTGTGACAAACTAGGCTTCCATTCATCCAACTTTTAGACTTTCCTCTGAAATGTGTCCTTATGCAATTTTCTGGAACATGTCCATACTCACCACAGTAATGACAACTATGCCATGTGTTGTAATCCCACTTGTAAGTATTTCATTTTCTTAGTGATTTCTCTTGTGCCTTTGATGTCCACTGCTGTTTACCTTTAGATCTGCAATCTTGTACTCTATGACCATATTTGTGACAGTTATAGAAATTACCATTGAGTCTAGGTGTTTTGCTTGCCTTTGTCTTACATTCAAGTGCTTGATGTCCAAACTTATTACAGTTAAAGCAAAAACCATTAAAGTTAGTTTTAGGATTGGACTTACCATTCTTGCTTCGGTAAATGTTTGTTGTATGACCTAGTTTCCCATAGTGGTGGCAAACAGGTTTGTTGTTTCTTGGCTTTGCATACCTTCTTTCACCTATCTTAGATGATTCTCCATCTTTAGTGATTGTATGTTGTTTAGTGTGACCTAATCCAGAAGAATCTTTAGGTCTTCTTGATGCTTCCACCAGTTGTTCAAAGTAGCTCATAGCTGCATTGAGATCATTCACTCTGTTATTAAGTTCTTTCTCAGATCTCAATTCATCTTTCGACTAACTGTTCTCAGATCTAAGATTTACAATCTCCAAGTCTTTCCTACTGATGTCCTAATTCACAAGTAGTAATTGATTTGCCATGTCAACTTGATTGGCTGTCATTGTTTGTACATCATGTGTTCTTTCATCAAGTCTGATAGTCATCATTCTTTTGTCTTCTTCTGCCATAGCCTTTTCATCTTCGGCTTTCTTTTTCTATTCAACAACTTCACACATTCTTATTGATTGGGCTTCTTGTTCCTTTTTCAAGTTTCTGACTTCTTCACATAGTGCACTATTCTTTTCCAGTAGATCTGCTATTACTGCATCGCTCTCAGTAGAATCTCCATTCTAAAACAGATTTGTGGTGTCCTCTTCCTGATAACGAGTGTCATTCATTAGTTTGGCCAAATCTTTCCTTGCAGTCAAGGACTTCTTTAATTCCTGTCTTGCTGTCTCAAGCTATTGTAGTGCTAGCTGAATATCAATCTTTTGGTTCTCAATGACTTTACCCATCTTGTAGGTCTCCATCTCAAGATCTGTATTCTCAAGCTGATTATGACCTTTTTAGAGAACTGAGCTCTGATACCAATTGTTGGAAATACAATAATGGGAAAGCAAGATACTGAGAGGGAGGGGGGGGGTGAATCAGATCTTCAAAATTAAACACTTAAAACAAACTGATCCACATTCATACATATATGAATCTAATGTAATATCAGATAGCATCCACACAATGAAATAAACAACTTATAACACAAGAACTTGGTAACCCAGAAACCCAAATAGGTAAAACTCGGGTGGGGATGACACCCACAAAATTCTCCACTACTGCACTAATAAAGTGTGCTTGTTAAGGCTACAAAAGTTGATTACAAAATGCAATCTGCCTTGTTAAAGGTCTACCCGGTTAAGAGCTAAAGATCATTACAATCTACCCTGTGAAAGGATTTCAACTTACAATAAAGTAAGCACTCTGTTAGGATATTTAGAAAGGTTTGCTAGAACCGCTCTGTTAAGAGATTTTAACCTGATACAATGATTAGAATGTCTCAAGTATTGATCCTTCGTTATGCACTCAGATGCTGATGATGAATCTCCTCTTTCCAGTACCTTCCATGATCTCACAATCTGATATAACTTTACTCTGTTGTTCACTGTGTTGTCACTCTGCTTGATCTCTGCTTTTTAACAAAATAACCCTCTGTGCATTTTACTTCAAAATGCAGTCACCACACACTTCATCTTCTCTCTTCTTACACACACAAAATAGGGTTTAGAAGCAATCTAATATATTTGTTCTAGTCTGATAGCAAGATCTAGATCAACGATCAAGATCTAATACCTATACCATCAAGGTATTACAATTAATGTTTACAATAGATCATGCATATGATAAAACAATTAAATGCATAACTAATTCCGTAGAAGAATATTAAATGCATACATAAGTTGGCCCAAAAAGCTTATACAAGTCGGCCAGATCACTTATAAGTCCTTGAAGTTTGAATCATTCTAGACATGTATACAAAAAACTGTTCTGTTCGGCACTTAACATCTCTGTCGCTCGACACTTAACATCTCTGTATCCTACTCGGCTCGACATAATACAACTCGGCTCGACAATGTAACTAGGCAATCTGAATACTGCTCGATAATGTTGCTCGACCTTGCATAGTTTTAGCTCGGCCACAGTGATAGCCAACTAAAACTGCCTAAGTGAATGACTAAGTGTTGGTCACTAATCATCAACAGAACTTAGAGATTAACAACATAGAGGATTCATGTACATCGTTAGTCATCTAGTTGATTGCTCTTTGTGATGTTCTATTAGTCAAATGACTTATTGGTAGCTATTGTTAATGATATAACAAATGACTTTCTCTATATAGTCTAACTCCCCCTTTTTGTGACATGTAGGAGGACAAGTGTTTTTAGTTGATAAGGAACTTGAGCATAGAATTTTTGTTCATCTTATTTTCAATCAATTTGGTCTACTTGAATGCTTCTTCTACAAGTGTATTTAGATGTTTGAATACTTTTTTTACATGTGTATTTGAATGTTTTTTTTGTTCTACATAGTCACAAGGCTTATTGGTAGCTATTGTTAATGTTATAACAAATGATTTTCTCTATACATTCTAACTCCCCCCTTTTTGTGACATGCACGAGGACAAGTGTTTTTAGCAATAAGGAACTTGAGCATAGATTTTTTGTTCATCTCATTTTCAATCAATTTGGTCTACTTGAATGTTTTTTTTCTTCTACAAGTGTATTTGGATAGATTCGAAATGCATTCAAGTATCATCTTTGACCCTTCTTTACAATTCACAATCATGAAGTTTAATAAAAAAACTCATTCATTTCATATATGGAACACTTCAAACATTAAGTATAATTAGTAATTTTTTATTATTTAAAGCTATTATACAAGGATTTTAAATATTTGTATCTATTTATTTTTATACAAATATAATGTATTGTGTATAATACAAATAATAGAAACATAAAAATTGAACAAAGTACTCTAAAACAATCAAACAAATTAAATATGATCAATTGTTCAGTAGACAATATATAAAGTAGGTAAGCATTTTCAAAATTACAGTCTAAGATTTTTTTTAATTGTATATTTAATTGGATGGATATGAATGACATCACAAATGTCATTCAATGTCATTCAATGACACAACATAATGTTAAAGTAATATTTGTATATGGCATTCAAGTCATTAATTGAAGTGACAAAAAATATTAAAAATAAACAATAAGTTGAATAAACTTAATAGATTCCCATAGTCCATGAATGATTGCATGAAGTTTTTTCTCCATTCATGTGTGTAAATTTTTGCATCAATGTTTGAATGAATGAATGAAGGATTTTAATAACGTCCACGAGGCCAAAGCAGCCTATGGGACCCACCAGTCGACAGCTATCCTAATCTAATTGTAGCTCTTTGAGTAGTTCCTCTCTTCTTCGATGGATTTTGATGATTAGGTTTGCAGTCTTGTCCAACTGCTTTTCTTCAAAGAGGTGGCTCATTTCGGTATTGTCTAATATTTTTGAGTATTCAGATCTTATATCACTGTATGCTGGGCACTCCATGACAAAGTGGTGTTCCGTCTCTATAGCTCTCGTGTCACAAAATAGGCAGATCCCATTATCCCATTCTTCTTTTGGCACTTTCCATCTACCCGTCTCGCATCTCAATTGATGAGAGCTAGTTCTGAGCTGGGCAATAAGCATTTTGGCTTTCCCCTTAATAGCTGCTCCTAAATAAGCTTTTTCCTCGTGGCAGGTGTTGGGATTAAATTCCTTAATATAGTACGATTTTTTCCTCGCCATGTGCTTCGTCCACATAATTTTACAGAACCTTTCTCGGACAAACTTTTTAACTTCTTCAGTGCTATCCGGACAGCTGTGAATGTTGATGTCCCATTTTTGCATCCATTTGTTGTTTTGTTTCATCCATGTGTTTTTCCTTCTTTCAAGCCTTTCTTCGGTGACAAGCCTAGGCCAACGATGACTTCCCATAGTTTGTGATCCATCATTAAGATGTAAGAGAGCAACAATAGGAGAAAAATGATATGGACCAATAGAAAAAGATAATGACATTTTTTAAATTATTAAATAGAAAAATTAATTATAAACGATATATTTGTTGAGATGCAAAGCTTCTTGTTTACACACTTTATGTTTTGTTGTTTGACATTTTGGATCACACTTAGTGGTCCATCATTAAGAACTTTGTTTTGTTGTTTGACGTTTCAGATCACATTCAATGATCCATCTTCAGAATGTCTTTCTTCTTCCGATGATGATGATGGCCTATTGAGTGTATTTGGAAACATCGAACAACAAAATATACACAATGTAAACTAGAAACTTTACCTCTCAATCTATTAGATTGTGGATAAATAATACTAACTATAGAATTTCACAATAATACATTAATATAATAATATAATAATAACAAGAATTAATAATTAACAAACTTAGAAAAATAAAGGTAATATTTTTTCTAGCATGGAACCATGGACTAAGGTCATGGGTGCCTTGGCAAGAAACAAATTCACTTCACTTATAATAGAAAGCCAAGATGGCGCAGCTCTAAAAATAGATATTTTTTTTAAAAATAATTTATGAATTCAACCTCCCTCACAACGGGTCAAACAAAAAATTAAATTTTAAATAATATTTAGGTAGAGCCGACAATTTGTGAAAACTTGTACCTGTTACAGTCAAGATATTTTTTCAAACCTTATGCCACGTAAGGTTAATATTTATATTTAAAAATTTACCAGCATTCAAATCCTTTGCCACGTAATTTTAATTATTTAAAAATTTAACAGTATTCAAATCTCTTAATATTTAATTATTTAAAAATTTACTGTTCAAACTTTCATACCTGCTAATTCAATAAACACCCGCGAAAGTTCTTCCCACACAAAATGTATTGCCGCGGCAAGGAATCAAAGAATCAACAAATTTGAAATTATTTTGTCAATGCTTGCATAGCTACGATCTTCCGGGACTCTTGATTCTGCTGTGGAAAACCAGATTGCAAAATGCACGCCATGTTCCATCCAGAGCTCTTCGTCAATGATTTTCCTGTGTAGAAAGGAAGAAAGGGGGAAAAAAGACTATTTTAAGGGAGCCTTATGATAGCTTATGAACAGATCCCCCCCTAAAAGCAAAACTATCATTCGCTGTCTTTGAAGGTATGGCATTCTAAAATGAAATGTTTTTCTGTTTTCATTTTTGAAAGAGCAGAAAATAATTTTTTTTTCTCAAATTTCTTTTGATCTTTTACAATGCTGGGTTTCATAGCAAAATTGATGAAAGTTGATTCTTAACTAAACATTAAGAATTTGAGCTCTTCTAAAGATACTATCCTATGTAATATTTTTTATGATGATTATCAATAAGATTAGACTTTACAATATAATATTCTTTTTTTTCATATCTCTTTACTATTTATGGGACACCAGTTAAGTTAATATCTCATTTATTAAACTATTTGCCACTATCTGCTTTTGTCCATTCTTAATTCTTTTTTAATATCTTATGAATGGCACATTGTATCAGACAGCAAGTGGTTGTCTGAAAAAAAAAATGACCCAAAATTCATCTACCGTCCATCAGCTATATATACATCCTGTTTTCTCCTCAAATCACATCTAAATAGCTAAGAGGTTTTTTTTTTGGTTATTGGGGGTTTTCAATTTTATTTGCGAGATCATGGCGATTGGGTCGGCCTTTGAAATCAGCGAAGGAAATCTGCTTATACAGGGGAAAGTGGTGCTTACGGAAGTTCCCCACAATGTCTCTCTGTCAAATGATGAGCCGTCACATTCTGTGTTCCTCGGAGCAAAATCCTCTCATCCCAGCAGTCGCCATGTCTTCAAGCTTGGACAACTCCAGTATCTTCTAATCCTTCTATTTTTCCTTGTTGGTTACATATTTTTACCTGAATAATTAATCTGTAATGTTAAGTTCAATAGATTCTGTAATCATCTTAACAAAGAACAAGGTTTCATCAGCCTCTTTGATAACGTATGAGCCATATTTTAGGGACCTCCACTATTGGATAATGTATTATCCATCTTTTAGGTATGTCCATTTTTACTGTGTTTGAACTAATTCACTTATAGAGGCTAGTAGCTCTGTGGTAGAACTGCCTCCACTCAGCCTATGAAAGGCTTTCAATCCTATATCAGATCCATGCACATTTAACATGTGCATAACAAGAACCATCCACTCTAAGGCCTTGCATATTAGATAATGAACTAAGCTGGCGTAATTGTTATTTGAATTCCATTGGCTTATCATGAATGGAGTAGCAAATTAAGTTAGATAAATTATGATCTAAACTCCATCTCGTTAAGCTGGTATATCCTGATTTGGGTAGCAAACCAAGTTAGCCTACGTATGATTGAAACTCCATTATTAAGCTGCCTTATCCCAAAATGAGGTAGGAAACCAAGATAGTTTAGTTTCATCGAAATTTTAATATTAAACTGGCTTATCCTGAAGTAGGTAGCAAACTAAGGATGAGAGAAAATCCATCAGTAACACTGTTAAGCTGTGTTATCCTGATTGAAATAGCAAAACTAAGCCAGCCTTTACAATATAAACTCCACCTTTAAGTTGGCTCATCCTGAATTGAGTGGCAAAGTAAGCTAACCTACTTATGATCTGAATTCCATTATTAAGTTGGATTGATCCTGAAATCATAGAATCATCGAAGTGTATGAGAGATGGGCTCTGACGAAGCACTATTTTCAGAAAGGCCATGAAAGTTGATTCAACAAGCAACTGATTCGTCAAAATAGTATTTCGTGATGCTGCAATAAAAATCAATGTTCTGTTTCAGGTAATTGACCTCTATAATTTCCTAATGGTTTGCACTTTGCAGGGGATATAGGCTGATGTGCTTGTTCCGCTTCAAGTTATGGTGGTTGCTACCTCATGCGGGGAATTGTGGCAAGGACGTACCTGTTGAATCACAGATGTTGTTGTTAGAGGCCAGACAAAACTGTGCTGTTGATCAGAACAATGGGGACTATATCCCCGACGATGTATTCTATATCCTATTTTTACCTATCTTGGAGGGTTCCTTCAGAAGCAGTCTGCAGGGTAACGAGGCAAATGATTTAGAATTATGTGTAGAAAGCGGTGAGTTGTTAATTTTAAGAATTGATTCCAACTACCCACAATTTTCAAACTATACATTAATGGAAAATTATTTCTATCATGTGACTACTGCAAAAGAGTCAGAAAAATGGGAGGTGATTATAGTAAATACCAAATATAGGAGCCAATCTATAGAATGCTATGAAAACATGTTTTTAAACTTGCTTCTTGATGTTAGCGTATGATCATTTGTGATTCCAATCAATTCCTTCAACTTATGTATTCTCTCTCTTTAGGAGACCCTGCTGTGCAAACCACACAGGCACTGCAGGCTGTGTTTGTGAATGCAGGGGAGAATCCATTTGAGCTCATAACTGAGTCTTTCAAGTAAGCTCACGAGATCAAATATTTTGGTTTATGATACTTGCGTGTAGGATTTGCTCGACAACTCTTTTCTCAGAACTACACTCAACCTATTATCAAACTTCTGTTGAATGACAGGGCTCTGCAGAAGCAAAGGGGCACATTTGTTCAACGTGAAAGGAAGAAGGTATGCATATTTTACTGATCTGTCGGAGTTTCATTTAATGGAAGACAATGATTTAATGTATTGTTTAATAAAAGTGGCCACGTAAACCATATTTCTAATTTCCATAAACCTGTGGAATGGAATTACAGTAGTAAGAGAGGAAGCTATCCGAATACCTCAGAGACATGTCTTTGATAAATTTGGGTATAACTGAGGATTTCATCTTGTTAGATTGATTTCATATTGGCTCCCTTCAACAGATGCCTGGAATCCTTGATTGGTTTGGGTGGGTTACATGGGATGCATTCTACACCGATGTCAATCCAGAGGGAATAGCTCAAGGTTTGCAAAGGTGATTCTTAATCATAATTATGGCTCTAAACTTAATGTGCATATTCATTCTCTTCTCATAGCTCTGAAGTTCTTGCCACTTTTGGTCTTTTGTTCTTAGTCTAGAACCATAGATTGAAAAAAAAATTCATGTGCTCGCCATTGGTTATTATGACCAGCTTGGCAGAAGGAGGTACTCCAGCAAGGTTCCTTTTAATTGATGATGGCTGGCAAGAAACAATCAATGAATTCAAAACAGAAGGAGAACCATTTATTGAAGGCACCCAGTAAGTTTCCTAAGTTGTTCTCATGGAAAATCTTTAATGTCTAACTATAAGCAGAGTTGGCTGGCACATACTGTGTCCTGCCAGGAATACAATATAATAGTAAAAGGGAATGATCATTTTTAAATATAAAAAGTAAAGACAAACATAATAGAAATATTTTCATCAAAACTTTGAAAAATAGACAACAAACATAATAGAAATATTTTCATCAAAACTTTGAAAAATAGACAATTTTTTTGAAAGAAATTATTTGTTATTCTAACTGATTATTTAAAATTTTAAACCAGTGAACAAATATTCAATTAACAACTAGCAGTCAGATTAGAGCACTCTCTACTCTAGCCTTGGTTTAAAAGAGCAGGGAATTGTGCATGCTATCCCTGAGTCAGCCTTGTAACGTGTGTATTCTCAGTATTCCTCTATGTTTGCTTTATTCGGCAGAGCCTCTGTTTTGGCAGCCCAAGGGATAAAACAAAGCTTTTGAAGGGCTGACTACCTTTTTGGGATTCCCCTAGGTGATATCACGTTTCTGGTAGCATAGATACCAAGGGATAAAATAAAGCTTTTGAATGACTGACTACCTTTTTGGGATTCCCAGGTTTGCAAAAAGGCTAGTTGATATCAAGGAAAATAAAAAGTTCCGGAAACATGGTCAAGAAGGTTCTGAAGAATTGGTTGATGGTTTGCATGATATTGTTAAGCATCTCAGAGAAACCTACGACCTCAAGTAAATATGATAATCTGAATTCCTTCATATTCAAAGAGTCTGGTGTAGAAAAGGACTTTATATCAATTACTGAAAAGTTGCAACGTATTTTTTATTTATTTTTGCAGGTACGTGTATGCATGGCATGCCCTAGCAGGTTACTGGGGTGGTCTTCTGCAATATGCTCCAAATCTAAAGAAATATGAAGCAACCTTAAAGTATCCAGTACAATCACCAGTATATTTAAGCAACCTGCGTGATATAGCCATGGACAGTATGGAAAAATATGGAGTTGGAATCATTCACCCCAACAAGATTGGGGAATTTTACAACGACTTGCATAGATATCTTGCTTCAGCAGGAATAGATGGTGTCAAGGTAGATGTGCAAAATGTAATTGAAACCCTTGGAGCCGGATTTGGAGGCCGAGTATCTCTAACTCAAAAATTCCAACATGCGCTGGAAGATTCTATAGCCAGGAACTTCTCTGAGAATGCCTGCATATCTTGTATGAGCCTCAACACTGATTCAATTTACAGGTATGTCTTCTTCAGCTACGTCATAGACAACTACAACGCCCTTCTATTTATGGCTTTTGATTTTGTTGTTGAACAGTCTGGATGGGAACTTATATGGAATTAATTTCTTAAAAGGCCTTGGGTTCATGTGTCCCTTTGGTTTATTTCTTTCCTACATCTACTTGTGATGAAGAAATCATTGCTGTTACCCCAAACGAACTTTTCAGTGAAGGAAAACAGCCTATAGTTTGCAGAGGAACTGCTTCCTAGTTCCTACTTGACTTAAAGACTCGGAGAATTCTAAAATAGCAATGTGGTAGGTAGTTTCTCAACACCCTCCTAAGTTTCGTGTTTTAGATACTGAAACCCCTGCTTCAGAGACTTCGTAATTGTTAAGTTTTGTTGTTCAGCTTTCTTTGATTTGTTGATCCATGAAATTTCTGATCCGAGAATGTAAACTCAAAATCAGAAGCAAGACTTGCTCTGATTCTTTGAACTTTAACTGTTGGAGGACAGATTTAATCCCTAAATGTTTTGCAAGAGCATAAGCAAACTATCGATTTTGGGGGCAGATTTTCATTGGGGAAAATGCATGGGATTTGTTTTGTCTTGCATTATTTTTGCTCAGATGCTTTAATGTTAAAGCCTACCTAGTGGCTGTAAAATTTTCACAGTTGCTTCTTTAAAAAGAACTTATATTATTTATGACTATCTTTGAAGAAAAAATAATGATGGTAAATTGGATTTCTCATCTTCCTGCCTAAAGCTACACTGAATGCTAAAGAATCTGCAGAAACTTCTCCAATCTTTGCCAGACTCTTCCGCAGAAGTTTCTAGACGTACACTAATAAAGAACATGATTGTTCCATCATAAATTTAACACAATGCAGACAATAGTTAAAATATAATCATAGTTTTGGATTGTTTTTCTTATCGGAGATAGTTCTACGGAGTTTTATTCTACTCAATTCTTCCCAGCATAATTTCGTTTGTATGAAATTCTCCATGAAGTATAGCTAAGTTGAAATCCTCAATGTTGAAACTATTCCAAGAAGCAAAATATATAATAATATAAAACAAATAGAAACTGCCTTCCTTTAAATGAGTAAAACTCAGCTGGCAATTTCCATTTAAGTAGCAGTCGAAATAATCTATGACAGAAGAAGATTACTTCTCAAGGCATCATAGTCATGAAACTCAATCCGTGGAAATAATTCACTTGGAGGGTTTTTCTGCACAATGTACCGTCATTTCATAATATTTCTTGTCACTGCATTTTTTTTTCTAATCATTCAACCTCAGCAGAGATATAAAATTATAAATAGTTAAAAGAACATTGTTTTTGACCTAATATCAAAAACATTGTTTACATGACCTAATTAGAAAACTTTGACTTCTAACTCTGAGGAAGTGCCTATGCAGTTCCAAGCAGACTCCTATTGTAAGAGCATCAGAGGATTTCATGCCGAGGAATCCAATATCACAAACTCTGCATATTACTTCTGTGGCCTTCAACAGCCTACTTTTGGGAGAGGTTATGCTGCCTGATTGGGATATGTTTCATGTAAGTAAGGAATTTATATAGCATTGCCCTGTGGTTTAACAGAAACAAATCTTAAGCATTTCCTGACTTAATTATTTCTGTCATCTGAATTGTAGAGTAAACATATTGCAGCAGAATATCATGCGGCAGCACGGGCTGTGGGAGGCTGTGGAATATATGTCAGGTATGAAGTTTTACCATCTGACTGCTCACTGTTTTAGAGTAAGAGCTTGTGAGATTCAGGGTTTTAATCCTCTTTAATTATGACCTTAGAATCCAGAGCTCATTAGGCCTGTTGATATGTTTGTGTGCACATGAATATGTGCTTGCTACTTATTACAGTATTGGTTCTCATGGCCTAGTAGACGTTCTTGTAACCAAAAAGCATCTTGAATCTTACAGTGATAGGCCTCATGATCATGACTTCAAGATCCTGAAAAAGCTTGTCCTCCCTGATGGATCAGTACTCCGAGCAAGATTTCCTGGAAGGCCCACCCGTGATTGTCTCTTTGTTGATCCCACAGGGGACAAGAAAAGGTGATTTTGATATCACTTATCTGTACAAGCCATGACTTTGTCTGTACTTTATGTATTGTTCTACTTAACTTCTACGATTATCTCTCACTTGTTTGAAATATGTTTGTGAGCTGGTTTTACAGCTTGCTTAAGATATGGAACATGAATGCATGCACAGGAGTTGTAGGAGTGTTCAATTGCCAAGGATCTGGATGGTCAGATGAGCATAAATGCATTGAGGCCTATGACAATCCTCCTGAATGTGTTACAGGGTGTGTCCGTCCAATAGATGTGGAATCTTTACAGGATGTTGTAGAAGGAGAATGGAATAGGGATTGTGCAATGTATGCCCATAATACAGGTCTGTCATTACAAAACTTTGTATATTCTTTTACTATGATATCTGACTACCTACTCAAAAGTCTTTGAACAATAAAATCAGGTATTAGTTTAACTTCAAGGTTTATATTGCACTACATACACTCAAAGTCTTGCCAATCTGAAAGTCGTCTTTGGGGTGTGAGTCCCCGGATTGATGTGTGAGGATCGAAAGGCATCCTACTGTTCTCTGGTGCAAATTTTCAATGCAATATCATGCGTATGTTTAGCACAAGATGTGTTCTAGAAAATTAAAATATATGTAAGAAATTTAAAGTTGTAAAATAACTCTTATAAATAAACTTGAGATAATTTTTAAATAATTCTAAAATAAAATATCAACTGTTAAATAAATAAATAGCTAACCAAATGTTAGTTGTGGCATAGTGTGATGGTAAAGTTGTGGTATTGTTAAATGTTTAAATGAAGATGAGGTCCTATTTACTTCATATCTTCATATATCATTAGAACCAAAATTCTAGTCAAGAATAGAAACTTTTGGAAACATATACAAAACAAACCGCTGAATTCCCAGTTGTTATACACTATGGGCCAAAATCCACATCCAAAATTTAGAGCTCACTATTCATTTTCAATAATTTAGGGAAAAAAATAGTGGCTGATTTTGTTTTTGCTCTCTCTTTTTACAGGAGGCCTTACAAAACTCTCAAAAACAGGATCTTTGACAGTGTCGCTTAAGATTCTGGAATATGAAGTTTACACTGTCAGTCCCATAATGGTTAGTTTGACTTTCTTTTTAGCTTTTCCTTCATTTCTGCAGTGCTTTTAATTCAATTGGGTATGGAGCTATAATGGATAGGAAAAATGTTGTATTTAAGGATCTTTGACAGTGTCGCTTAAGATTCTGGAATATGAAGTTTACACTGTCAGTCCCATAAGGGTTAGTTTGACTTACTTTATAGCTTTTCCTTCATTTCTGCAGTGCTTTTAATTCATTTGGGTATGGAGCTATAATGGATAGGAAAAATGTTGTATTTGTTTTGATTTTTCAAGTTAAAATTAATGGATTTTTAAATTGACATTTTGGATCACATTCATGATCAATCATACTCTAGGATCCAAATGGTGGATGTAACCTATTGTTCCAAATTTTTCTCCAAAATCCACTTCAATGTGAATGCTATTGTATTTATTTGTGTAAATGTTTGCAGGATTATAAGAGTAATGTTTGTTTTGCACCTTTGGGACTCATTGATATGTATAATGCTGGAGGTGCTGTTGAGAGTATAGAGTATACCGACGAAGACAGTAAGTTTTCAATTAAGATAACAGTGAGAGGCTGTGGAAGATTTGGTGCATATACAAGCAAGAACCCAACAAGCTCCCTTGTGAATATGAAGCAAGTAGAACATTCTTATGAAAGTATCAATTGTTTACTAACTCTCATTATTCCAACTTATGTTGCCTTGAACAAAATCACAAGTCAAGAAATTGAAGTTCACTTCTGAATTGCAACAGTGATTAATTGTGACAGAGTAGGAGATTGATGGCCTGAGATTTGTTCATGTGGGGAAGTACCTTCACCCACCATTTTAATAATTTGTATGTGATAACTTGGCTGTTTATTAAAAAATTGAAAATAAATACATGTCCTTAATCTTCTTATAAGATGGTTTAACTATTTTTTTCAGAATTCAAATGTTTTTGATATTAATCAGCAGCAAAACAAGGGCGCTGACCTTTATAGAACCACACCTAAGGGTGTAAAAATCAACGTCACACTAACAATAGAAAAACATAAAAAACTACCTAGAGAAGAACTACTGGTAAACAATCACAAACAAAGTGGTCAAACAACCTATACACAACTAGTTTATCATCTCATTTTTCTTTTTCGCTTGGTAAATATTGTTTTGTATTAATATGAAAGAAATTACATAAAGTAAGAGTATTGTTTGCAACACAATCTTCCCCCAGCTATACATAACGTTTTGACATTGACCCTATACCCCCCATGCAACTTGGCACCCGCGGCGATTCACCATTACATACATAGCGATTAAATTCAGCCCATATACATTCAAAATACCAAAAAATATGCACCCTTTTCAGTTTATCAAAACAACAGCTGGGTGATTCAAAATGTCCAAGAATTGACAACAACAAAACCTATTTGCAAAAAACTGACGAGGGTCGTGTTGTGAGGTTTTCACACCATTGCCCTATTGCAAATGGGGACCCCCCTCTTTTGCAAGCGGTAGGAGTGGTTGTCTTTGTCGGTGGTAGTTTTTCAAGTCCTTAGTGGCAATAGGCAAACCAGTGGGACCCCATATCCCTTCTTCCTTATTTGATTTTCCAGGCTTACCAGATCCTGGTATTGATCAGCCCTTCTGGTTACTTCATCCTCCAGGATGTTTCTAATTAAATGTTCTTCTATACACTCATGTCCATTGACATCTAGTATACTTGGAGTCAGAAGTTTCTTAGCACCTTTAATAAAACCCTCTGGGTCTACATACCTATATATGACCACATTCATTCTATAATGACTCAACCATTTATTTACTGAATCCAGGGCTCTTTTACCAATTAAGAAATGAAATTTTTTGAACTGTCTAGGTGTAAATGTACCCTTCCTGTGGGGAGCAAGGTGCTCCTTATCAGTCCACATCAATTGCCAAATGAATTCCATTGCAGCTATCCTGAGGGGCACATATTTTGGGAGAATATGAGGTGGTTGAGAACACCCATAAACCCTTATTATAGTGAATGTCTTCTCCAAATAGAAATCTCCCCAATTATGGTCTCCTGGCCATTTATCTACAAATTGACAAGGTCCTAGGAGTTGTAAAACCTTGGTGGGTAATCTTGTCATAATCTCCACAATCGGATATACAATCCAACTATGAAAAGCACAAAATTCATTCTCATGGGAGGTGTAGTTCCAAACCCTAAGCCATAATTGCAGAGGATTTGGTTGTCCCTGGTAATATACCCTAGGCCTCAAATTCTGAGTGTCCATACTGTTAATATTGAAGAATAAGATCAAATGCATCAACAAAGAATAGTGCCTAAATTTAGGGATGGGCTTAGTGCATATATCAATTAAACCTTGATGCATCTGGTCAATTACATACTGAATGTAGTCATAATCAGTACTGGCATGTGAATTTTGCAAATCTAAAGTAATCATCAAAAGGTCTGCAGAAACTCTCAAGACCACCATCTACTCCCAAAACCTTGCACATTCCATAGGCAATGCACTTCATATAGAAGCTTAAATCTTTGTAGAAATAGGGTGCAGTACCTGGCATGGCAAAAATATAATTCCTATTGGATTTAGGCACATGGACTTGGATCAATTTGGCAACAATGGAAGCTTCTCTGATATATCTATTCTCCAATTTCTTCAAATCAATCTCTGTAGAAAAAGGATGGTATAGGTTGAAAGCTTTCATGAAAGAGGCCCTATTTAGAGTAACCAGAGCTGTTCCATCACTTTTCTTTATGGTTTCAGAAAGGGGGTCATACTTTTTTGCTAGTTCCAATAACAAGTTTGTATCTAGGAAAATATCAAGGACAATCACCTTGGCTAAGCCTGACGTCCATGGGTTTGAAATAGGAATTGAGCTATCACTATTACTATACAAATACTTAAACAAATGATAACCAGAAACCCCTAGTGTCCTAGGGTCTCTACAATTCGCTAAATCATCGGTAAAATGTTCGTCGTTTACCTTTCTTCCTTGACTTCTTCTAGGCAGTAGAGCCAGAAACTCATCAGAATAATTCCTTTTTCCCTTCTGTCCATCTTATGCTCCTTTAGCTGCTCCACTGGTTGAAGCTCCACTCATGGTTGATCTGCTCATCTTTACTGATCTCTGAATACCTTATTGAGACAATTCTGCTTTAAAAAGATAGGCTCTTGACTGTAAATTGCCCTAAAACTTACAATTCTCTGCTTCTGAATGCTCTAAAAATTATGCAGTCTTTTGGCTTTGAATGTTTTGAAAACTTGGTAAAATGAAATGTATGAAGTCTATGTCTATTTATTGCTTTAGGAATCAATGCAGTAAGCTGGCCAAGAATTGGAAAACTTCATTCAGTCACTTATGTCTTAATTCTGCGTACCCTGACATTAATTCTTTCCCCTAGCCGTGGCGTTTGAATTTGACAGATTATCAATTTTGAATGAGCCAATTGGGATTGTCATGAGTGCTTTTGTCATTTTAAAAACTCATTATATGCGAAATATCTTGATAATTGATATGATTGGCTTATTTTATTACAGCTCAGTAGATCTTATACAAGCTGTCAAAATCCCTTCTCTTTAATTGGATAATCTTTTACATCATGGCACGAGACAAAATGATTATGACTTTACCATACTCTTACCACAGTTTCTTTTGGAGATTGTGCGACTGTTATATCTCTTAGTCGCTGAGAGTTAGCCTTTACCTTGGTTTCATCTTGAGATTAAAAGCACACCTCTCGATCTGAAATCTATCTACGGTTGAGATCTTTCCTTTTAAACCCAACTCCCTAGCACAACTTAACCTTTCTTCTTTAGAGATTACGTGACTGAATGAAATTTGAAGTTGCTGAAGGTTTTTATTAACCATGAGTTTGTTTAGAGATTTCACGGTTGACACACGATCTAAATAACATCAACGGCCTACGCTGAGTCTCTTAATCATCTTATATTTACTTATTCTGTTTGGAGATTGCGCGACTACCATTGATCACCCTTTAATCTAATGGTTCGCGCTAAGTCTCATAAGTTTTAACTTTAACTTCAGTTGATTCTAAGACTATGCGACTGCAAGCTATCTCAAAGTCGCCAAATAGATTTCTTAACCACAGGTTTACCTTGAGACTTCACGCATGCCACAGGATCTGAAATAACTTGGACATGTGTCAGCATCTGAGTCATTTTCTCTGAATCGCTGAAAGCCTTGTGACTTTTTGACTTTTATCAACGATTTAACGCCAACCACTAGATTTGAACTTAATCTACGGTTCAGATTCATCTATATCAAATTTGAACGAGCTTTGTTTAATCATAGTTTATCTGGAGACTTAGCGACTGAGTGAATCTTGAAGTCGCTGAAAGTTTCATGTAACTCAAGGTTCATTTAGTGATTAAACGCTAACCTTCTGATCTTTCTTTCATGAACGAATAGCATTAAGTCTCTCAATCTTTATGTTCTTTATGAAATTATTTCGAAATCACGCGCCTGCCCTTGATTTTTTCTTAATCTAACGATCATCGTTAAATCTTACGAACTTTTACAAATCTGTACTTTTATCTCACAATTAAACGCTAGGCACATGATCACTTTAGCATCTACGGTTGTCGCTAAATCTCTTGAGACTTAACTTAACCCTTGGTTCTTTCTGAGATCACGTAACTGAATGAAACTGATAACCATGCTTTAACCCTTATTCGTCTTCAAGAGTTCGCGACCGAATGAAACTCAAAGTCGCTATATAATTTCTTAACTCAGGGGTTTCTCTGGAGACTTTACACGAACCACATGATCTGAACTTAATCAACAACCTGCGTTTAATCTCTTAATTCCTTAAAGCATATTCTTTTCTTTACGAGATAACGTGACCAAAGCATTGCGTTGAGTCTCCAAATGAAAAGGAATATTCGGACACGGTTAGGAGATTAAGCGACTAACTTATAATATATAAAAGGGCACATGACTTAAGTGACTTAAAATTCATGAAAAAGGTAACTGCAAATTAGAAGCCATCTACGAAGAACTGTGTTTTTGCTCGACATGAATAAAAAATGACCTAGGCCCTAGGGTTTTTCATATCTCTTATTGATTTTATTGCTCAGAGATCAATATTTACAAAACAATTGATAGCATTCTGGACATGCTTTGACATTTAGGCAAGATAATCACTGGAGACCCAAAATTTTTATAGCAAGATTCAAAAAATTGAAATATAACCAACAGTGGCTCTATGTGAGGATGTTTGAACGCAAGTTCATAGCAAGAACCACAGATCTCTGGGAGGCAGACCACAACTAACCTACAAAACAAACACACAAATGAAAGCAAACACACCTGTACATAATATACAAAACTACTGTGCATGGAAAATAGAACTAATTGAAGAAAGGTTTCAAAAATTGTCCATACACTGGCAATTCAAATACCTTTCCATCCATATTTTTTTAACAAATATGAATCCTTTCCAAAAGTTTGATAAATGACAAAGGGGCCTAACCATAAGGATTCAAACTTTTTATGCTTCCCCTTGGCTTCTGCTCTGACATTCCATTGAAGAACTAAGTCATCAGGCTGGAACTTTCTGTCACTTGCAGTTTTATAAAACATGTACTTCATTTTCTGCTGCAACTTGATATTCTACTTTTGAGTGTCTTTTCTAATTTCATCCAATTCTACTAGCTGCATCATTCTATCTTGCATAGGCTCAGAAAGATCTAGCTCTTCATCCTAAATAAACTTGTACACCGGAAGCAAATTATTCATAAGCATTCTAGATTGAATACCATATACTAGTTCAAAAGGAGATTTCCCTGTTGCCCTTTCGATAGTGATCCTATCAGCCCATAAAGCAAGTTTCAACTTTGAATGCCAAGCTCTCTTATTTTTCTCCAAGGTCTTTTTCAGAATCTTCAAGATACTTTTGTTACTGGATTCAACTTGCCCATTGTCCCGTGGGTGATAAGGGGATGAATAAGATATAACAATTCCCATATCAGAATAGAAATCGACAAACTCATCAGACCTAAAGCACATAGCATTGTCCATCACTAATTTGATAGGAACACCAAATCTAGTAATCACATTGTTCATAAAAAAATCTATAACCACCGCGCTTGTAGCTTTCTTAGCTGGGATTGCTTCATCCCATTTGGTAAAATAGTCAGTTACTAGCAAAATCCAATTGTGTCCTCCACTTGATTTCTCAACAAATTATCCAATAAAGTCCATACCCCACATGGAAAAAGGAGCTTTAGCAACTATAGAATTTAATAATAAAGCACCTGAAAATTTCATCCTACTAGAGAATTTCTGACAGGTTTTTGATGACATGTAGCTGATTGAATGTTTGAAGATGTTAAGTTGATCACCGAAATGAAAAAAGATAATGCAAGACATTAAATCAGTTAATGGATTGTATTGTCATTGATGTCAAATTGATATAATCTAATCGGTTATAATTAAAGTGTCAAAGACTTCAGAGAATCAGAAAGAAAAATATTATGCTTTTAGTAATGCATAAAAGACAAGCATTCACTATGTGACTTCAAACATTGACGGTCAGTGGAACCCAACGGACAAAGATCATCGAAAGTCAAGTCACAGTGATGCCCAAGCAAGAACACCGATGAGCATTACTGACGAGAAGAATCACAAGCATACCCGACGACCAGAATCATAGTGTAACCCGACGGATAGACAAGCCCGAAGGACAAACAACCCTGACGGAGAAGCCCGAGGAGAATTGGAGTGTTGACCGAAGCTATCAAAGAGTTAAAACACCAAAATTAACTTGAGTTCAGAAATGCCAAAATATCTAGCTGGCAGAGCTAAATATAGACTTAACTGGTTGTTATCATTGTTTTCATTGACAAGATAAAGCCAGAGATAAGTGAAAGATTTAAAGTTGTTTTGTCCAGTTGGCAAGAAGATATCTGCGAGATAAAACAAGAGTTTTGCTTTAAATCTAATTGGCTAAGATTGTGGATCATGCCAAGATCAAGAAAATCAAGAGCCTAAGAAACGGTGATATCATGTCTATTTAAGAGACAACTTAATTCATTACGAATTAAGGGGAGTGAATGAAAAAGAGGATGCTGGAGAGAAACTGATGAAGAACAACTTCATACAGTCCTGATCAATCAAGTTGAGGAAAGAGCTAAACTTTTCTATGGACACCGAGCAACAAAGTATAGCATCACCGAGCATAACTAAAGTGGAGCAAAGGTATTAAAAGGACATATTGATCAGATTAGTTTTATAAGCTTACAATAGATCTAAAAATATGTAAGTATAAGTTGTATATGTGAACAAATCATACTGTTTTAGTTTAACCATTGATACAAAAAGTCTCTTAACTGAGCGAGATTTAAAGATCCTTTCTATATTGAGATACATCCACAGGAGTATCAAAAAGTTTGATCATGAAGATAGCATGAGATGCCAGATACCTATTGACAGGCCAAGAAAGTGTTTGATCAAAGAAGGTAGCATAGAGATGCCCGATATCAAGTGACAGACTAAACTTTTAAATCCTCTAAAAAGGTCACACCTAACAGTGTGTTTGTAACCTTTAACAGGGTTGGCTCTTCACCGAGCTCACTTCAGAAAAGTGAAAATTTTGGGTTACCGGGCCCAAGTGGTTTTTCCCTTAACAGGGTTTCCAATTTAAAAATCCATGTGTTAATGTGTTTATGAGTCATTATTTTAGTGTTTTGCATTACACATAGCTTAACTGAATTGATTGGTGTACTCTAGATAATTTACTATTTTTTGGTAAATTAACAGACTGCTATTTGGTAAACATATAGTAAGAGGTTTAACAAAGCATTCCGAGTATAAGTAAATTGATAAGTATATTTGGAGGCATTCATCTTATAGGACTGAAGATAACTAGAGGCTTAATATTGTGGTACTAAGTTTTTGGGTTGATTAATTGGAATAATTTTTGAGGCCACTGATTCACCCCCCCTTCTCAGTTATTATTAACAATTGGTATTAGAGCTTGTGTGCTTAGAAAGGGAGTTTAACAACTCAAGCAAAAGATCACAAGATGAACAGACGAGATGTGCCCAAGTTGAATAAAGACAACTTTGCATCATGGCAAAGTAGAATAAGACTCCACCTATCAGGTATTGGAAATGATATTGTTCAATACTTAGATACTGAATATGTGTTTCCTACAGGACCTCACACTCTTGAGAAATTAAGATTAAAGCATGAGCATAATTGCATGATGATAGAACTTGCCTCATCACTCTCTGATGCTGAGTTTGAAGATGTCAAAACCCACACATTTGCAAAGCAAATGTGGGATAAGTTGAAGCTGGTATATGGAGGAGATGCTAATGTACTAAGAGCCAAGGCAGAAAGCCTAAGAGGGAGGTTTGATGACCTAAGGATGAAAGAAGGAGAAAATACCACTCAATATAGTTGCAGAATATAAAGAGGTAGTCAATGTTATACGAGGAGTTGGAGGTGTACTTGAAGAGGAGACAGTGGTAAGTAAAATCTTAAGAACCTTACTGCCTGTATATGCTATTAGAGTTTCTGCTATTCAAGAAATGAGAGCAGTTGAAAACAATATAGTTACTCTAGATAGTTTGATTAGTAGACTGATTTCATTTGAGATGAACAACTTTGATAATAGTGTCTTACCATCTATACAATCTGCATTCAAATCTTCTTTAAAGATAAGTAATTCCAGTCATAAACATGCTATTAGAAATGATAGTGAAAGTGATAATGAGGATCAAGGACTTGATGAGATTGAAGCACTAAAGGCAAGAAGATTGCAGAGAGGCAAAGGTAGATACAAAGGTAAGTTACCACTTGTATGTTTCAATTGTAAAGAGGTTGGACACTTTGCTGCAAGATGTCCAAACAGAATAAAAGATGACAGAGGTAATGACAGATTATATGAGAAGACGTTTGATAGAGGTGAGAATAGAGATTACCGAAGCAACCGACAATATGAAAAGAGAGATACTTGAGACTACAAGGACAAAGGGAAGAAAGCTTGTTACCTAGATGAGAACAGAGCTAATGACACTGACACCAAATCAGAAGAAGACATCGAGATGGTATTTTTAGCCGTGAAAGATGATTCAGACGAAGAAGGAGAAAGGTATGAAACTGCACTCACATCTAAGGTTAGTAAGAATGATGTCTGGATCATAGATAGTGGTTGAACTCACCATATGACCGGTGATAAGAAATTTTTTGATACTTTTGAATACTATAATGGTGGTTCAGTAAGAATGGGAAATGATACACCTTGTCCAGTTGAAGGTAAATGAACTATAATGTTGAATAACCTAATCAAATGTGAAAATGCTTACTGGGTAAAAGGACTGAATTATAGTTTGTTAAGTGTTTCACAGCTGAATAATTTAGGTCACAGAGTAGCATTTGAAAATAAGAAGGCAAAGATCTTCAATGAATCAGAAAGGTTGATTGGAATCAGTGAGCAGACAAAAGGTTAGCTTTTCTATCTTGATGACATTAACACCACTTGTTTGATGGTTAGAAATGAAGACATATGGTTGTGGCACAAAATATTGTGTCATGTGAACTTTAACAATATGATAAAGATAAGCAACAAAAGGAATGTCAGAGGCTTACCGAGCATGACTAAGCCCGAGCATATCATGTGCAAGAATTGTCAAAAAGGTAAGATGACAAAGTCTAGTGTCAAGAGTAAAACCCATACATCTAATGCAATTCTAGAATTAGTCCATACTGATCTATGTGGACCCATGAGGACAAAGAGCTACTATGGAGATAAGTATTTTATTCTCTTTGTTGATGATTACTCTAGAATGATGACATTTATGTTTTTAAAAGATAAATTAGAAGCATTCAAGATGTTTAAATGGTATAAAACTATGGTAGAAAAATAAAGTGAAAATAAATTGAAATGCTTAAGGTCAGATAGAGGAGGGGAATTTACAGCAGATGAATTCTATATCTATTGCAATGAGCATGGAATTAAAAGACAGGTTTCTGCACCAAGAACACCATAGAAAAATGGAATTGCTGAAAGAAGAAACAAATCAATTGTTGACTGTGCAAGAACATTGATGATTGAGAAAAGCATCACCCAAACTTTCTAGAGGGAAGCTGTCAGTATTGCTGTCTACACATTAAACATAGTACAATTGAAGAAGGACACAAAGAAAACACCATATGAGCTTTGGTATGGTCATACACCCAATGTAAGTTACTTCAAAATCTTTGGTAGTCAATGTTATATTTTGAAGGATGAGAGAAATGGAAAACTTGACTGCAAAAGTAAGAAGGTATTTTTCTAGGGTACTCAACCAAAAGAAAGGCTTATAAATGTCTTAACAAGTCATCTAACAAAATCATTGAAAGTGCAAATGTGAAAATAGATGAATTTGCAGAAAAGAATGACAGGGAAAGCAGAAGAGAACCAAAGGACTTCAACAGGTTTGTTTATATAGAACCTGACACTCTACCCGAGCAACAGTGTATTGCTCCTGAGCAACATAACATTACACCCGAGCATCAAGCTGCAATTACCAAAAATTAGGGAAATCCTTAAGATGATGTTTTGAGCGATGGAGATCAGAATGAAGGTCAAGAAGCTGATCAAAATAATGAACACAAAGCTGAACCGAAACTTGCCAAGTATGTCAGAAGAAATCATCCACAGAATCAAATCATAGGAGACAAGAAGGCTAGAATGAGAACAAGAAGTATGTCACTAAACACTAGATGTTTACTTTGTGATTTTGAGCCTAAATATGTTAATACCGCACTTGAAAATGAGGAATGGGTTAGTGCTATGAATGAAGAAATAGAACAAATTGAGAAGAACAATACATGGACACTAGTACCGAGACCAAATGACAAGAATGTCATCGGTACCAAATGGATATTCAGGAACAAGCTGAATGAGAATGGAGAAGTCACCAGAAACAAAGAAATATTAGTATGCAAGGGATATGCACAAGAAGAAGGTATTCATTATGGTGAAACCTTTACACCCCTTGCTAGAATAGGAGTTAGAATCTTACTTGCTTATGCTGCATTCAAAGGATTCAAGGTATATCAGATGGATGTCAAATCTGCATTCGTAAATGGAATACTTAAAGAGGAGGTATACATCGAACAACCATAAGGGTTTGTTGATCCAGACAAGAGAAACATGGTATGTAGACTACATAAAGCCTTGTATGGATTAAAACAAGCACCTAGAGCCTAGTATGAAAGACTTCACTCCTATCTCATTAGCATTGAATTTGTAAGAACAAGTGAAAATAGCAATCTGTACTTAAAAGAAGATACCAATGGTAATATTCTAATTGCTAAATTTTTTGTTGATGATATCATTTTTGGGGGAAATGAAATGTTATGAAAGTCCTTTGCTAATGAAATGAGCAAAGAATATGAAATTTATATGTTTGGGGAGGTAAAATTCTTTCTTGGTCTACAAATTCTTCAACAAGATGCAGACATATATATCACTCAGTCCAAATACATCAAGGAATTGCTGAAGATATTCAAGATGGAAGATTCCAAACTAGTTGGAACACCTATGGCTACCAGATGTAAGCTGACAAAAGAAGACAAATCTAATGAGGTAAATCAGACCTTGTATAGATCAATGATTGAAAAACTAATGTATGTTGTTCATACCAGACCAGATATAAGACATGTAGTTGGAATAGTTTCAAGATTCTCTTCTAATTCTGAGATATCTGAAGAACACTGAGGACTATGGTTTATGGTATAAAAGAGAAGGAAAATTTTAGCTACAAGTATATACAGATGTTGATTGGGCTGGAAACATTGATGACCGAAAGAGCACAACTGGAGGAACATTCTTCATGGGTGATAGACCTGTCACATGGATCATCAAGAAGCAAGGATGCATCTCTCAGTCTACTACAGAAGCAGAGTATGTGGCTTCTGCTGCAAATTGCTCCAATATTGCATGGATCGAACAATTGCTGGAAGGTATGAATATGAAGATCCTTGAACGAGTAATTATCTACTGTGATAATACCAGTGCAATTAAAATTTCTAAGAATCCAGTCATGCATGCTAAGACTAAGCATATTGCTATCAAGTATCACTATCTAAGAGAACAAGTGCAAGCAAAGGAGGTGATATTAGAATATGTTCAATCAAAGGAACAATTAGCTGATATATTCACCAAGCCATTACCGAAAGATACATTTGAGTACATGAGACAGAGACTAGGGGTCCAACCCTTGTCTATCGGTCAGTAAGTTGACTAGGAGGTTGCATCAGCCTACACATAATCTGAAGATCATTCATGTTGATGCAAATACTGAGATGGACAACAACATAAACATCTGTACAAAACAAGGTACAAATCTACACCGAACACTAGAGATAATGTATTTCCGATGGATAGAAAAATTCAAGGAATATATTATGTAAAGGATGGAAGATGATAAAAATAAGGAGAAGGATTTTTGTTTGGCATTTTTTTCAAAGGGAGAGATTATCTCATTATCATAAGGGAGATATTATCAGGAGAGATTATCTCATTGAACAGAAAATATTATATCATTATCCATGAAATGAAGTTCCTGAGAATCAAAAGGAAGAGTTAATCAATATTCAAAGGGAGATAAATTGATTACATATGAAATATCCATCTAAGGGAAAGAAGTAATAAAGGGAGAGAGTTCATACATAGAGAAAGATTGCTGTCAAAGGAAAAAGAGATTATCAAGAAGAGGAACAGACAAGGCAGAGCACATATCAGAACAAAGGAAGAAGATGCTACATCTATCCAGTGAAGGGATTGAAGATTGAAGACATCCAATCTGCAAGAAACAAATCCGAGCTATTTTTGAGCTTATCGAAAGCCAGACATTTATAATAGTTGCAATAGGAAAGCTTGATGAAAATGTATATTTCATATTGTATTAGTGATAGTATAGTATGATAATGTAGTATGTTTTCATCAATGCCAAAGGGAGAGATTGATGACATGTAACTGATTGAATGCTTGAAGATGTTAAGTTGATCACCGAAATGTAGAAAGATAATGCAAGACATTAAATCAGTTAATGGATTGTATTGTCATTGATGTCAACTTGATATAATCTAATCAGTTATAATCAAAGTGTCAAAGACTTTAGAGAATCAGAGAGAAAAAGATTATGCTTTCAGTAATGCATAAAAGACAAGCATTCACTATGTGACTTCAAACACCGACGGTTAGTGGAACCCGATGGATAGAGATCACCGAAATTCAAGTCACAGTGATGCCCGAGCAAGAACACTGATGAGCATTACCAATGAGAAGAATCACAAGAATACCTGACGGCCAGACAAGCTTGAAGGACAGACAACCCCGAAGGACAGACAACCCTGACGGAGAAGCCCGAGGAGAACTGGAATGTTGACAGAAGCTATCAAAGAGTTAAAACATCAAAATTAACTCGAGTTCAGAAATGATAAAATACCTAGCTGGCATAGCTAAATATAGAATTAACTGGTTGTTATCATTGTTTTCATCGACAAGATAAAGCCAGAGATAAGTGAAGGATTTAAAGCTATTTTGTCCAGTTGGCAAGAAGATATCTGCGAGATAAAACAAGAGTTTTCTTTTAAATCTAATTGGATAAGATTGTGGATCATGCCAAGATCAAGAAAATAAAGAACTTAAGAAATGGTGATATCATGTCTATTTAAGAGACAACTTAATTCATTACGAATTAAGGGGAGTGAATGAAAAAGAGGATGCTAGAGAGAAATTGATGAAAAACAACTTCATACAGTCATGATCAATCAAGTTGAGGAAAGAGCTAAAGTTTTCTAAGGACACCGAGCAACAGAGCATAACATCACTGAGAAGAACTAAAGTGGAGCAAAGGTATTAAAAGGACATATTGATTATATTAGTTTTATAAGATTATAATAGATCTTAAAATATGCAAGTATAAGTTGTATATGTGAACAAATCATACTATTTCAGTTTAACCATTGATACAGAAAGTCTCTTAACTGAGAAATATTTAAAGATCCTTTCTATATCGAGATACATCCACAGGAGTATCAAAAATTTTGATCATGAAGATGGCATGAGATGATAGATACCTATTGACATGCCAAGAGAGTGTTTGATCAAAGAAGGTAGCATAGAGATGCCTGATATCAAGTGACAGACTAAACTTTTAAATCCTCTAAAAGGTCACACCTAACAGCGTGTTTGTAACCTTTAAGAGGGTTGGCTCTTCACCGAGCTCACTTCAGAAGAGTGAAAATTTTGGGTTACCGGTCCCAAGTGGTTTTTCCCTTAACAGGGTTTCCACGTTAAAAATCCATGTGTCAATGTGTTTATGAGTCATTACTTTAGTGTTTTGCATTACACATAGCTTAACTGGATCGATTGGTGTACTCTAGATAATTTACTGTTTTTCGGTAAATTAACAGACTGCTATTCGGTAAATCTACAGTAAGAGGTTTAACAAAGCATTTCGAGCAGTAGTAAATTGATAAGTATTTTTGGAGGCATTCATCTTATAGGACTGAAGATAACTAGAGGCTTAATATTGTGGTACTAATTTTTTGGGTTGATTAATTGGAATATTTTTTGAGACCACTGATTCACCCTTTGTCTCAGTTATTACTAACAAGTTTACACTTTTTGACAAAGGAATGGGCATCCTTGAATAAACAAGGCCAATAATAACCAACCCTTAAGATCTTGTGAGATAATGATCTAACTGAGTAGTGCCCTCCACACATCCCAACATGCATTTATTTTAGAATATTCTTAGATTGCCCTTTGTCTAGGCACAACAACAATATCCCATCGCTGTTCTTCTAGTATAAATCACCCTACAACAATACATATCTTTGAGCTTGTAATATCAAGCTTCTTCTTTGATTGTCATTTAAATATTCTGGGCAGCTGGCATTCTTGAGAAAAAAACACAATATCAACATACCATGGTTGCATCTCAATACTTGCAACATTTTCTTCATAGGTATTAACATTATTCACTTGAACTAGATCATGGTTTTCTTCAATCATTAACTTGGTTATTCCTAAGCCTCTTACCAATTTGGTAATGTGGATTTCTAAATCAAACTCTTGAATTTTATTTATCCACTTGCATCTTTTCCCAGTTACCTCATGTTGGACCAAAATGTTCTTGACTGCAGCATGGGGTACATATGCATTAATCTTGGCACAAACCAAGTAAGGTCTAAATGCCTTAACTGCCTTTACCAAGGAAAAAGTCTATTTCTCCATTAATTGATAATTCAGCTCAGCTGCTTGTAGTGATTTGTTGAAAAAGGCTATGGGATGTTCAAACCACTCCTCATCTTTTTGTAACAGAACTGCTGCAATTGTATGAAAGGATGCAAAAGTAAACAGGGAGAAAGGTTTGGTGTAATAAAGGGAAAATAAGACACGGGCCTCTTGGATGGCTATTTTTATTTTTTCAAATTCTAATTGAGCCTCCTGATCCCATTCAATTTTTACATTCTTTTTCAAAAGTTTGACTATTGGTTTTACCAAATCAGCAAAATTTGCAATGAATCTCTGAACAAAATTTATTTGTCCTAGGAATGACTGCACACCTTTTAATTTTTTAGGAGATTGTACCTTTTGGATGGATTCAACTCTCTCAGGATCTATCCTTACTCCTTCCTTTGATACTATGTGGTGTAGAATTTTTCCTTTTGTGATAACAAACTGACATTTTTTTTGGATTTAAAGAAAATCAATATTCTATGGCCTTAATAAATACCTTTTCCAAGTGATTACAGTGATCTTCAACCCTCTTTGAAAAAGAAGTCAAATCATCTTGATAGACTACCATGAGAACATTTATAAGGTCCTTGAATGCCACATCCATAGCTCTTTGGAAAGTTACACCAACATTCTTCAAACCAAATGGCATGCGAGCATAAACATAGGTTCCCCAGGGAGTAGTAAATGCAATCTTGAATTGTTCAGTTTATTTGACCAATACTTGGTTATATCTAGAAAATTCATCCACCATAGAAAGTAAGTCACATCTAGTTACCTTCTGCAACATGGCTTCCATATTTGGCAATCCATAATTGTCCTTTAATGAGGCAACATTTAGGTTTCTAAAATCAACACATAACCTAATGTCCCCATTTTTGTTTCTCACACGGACCAAATTTGATACCCATGACAAACGTCTGATTGGTTGAATAATACCAGCATCTCCCAGTTTCATCAACTCTGTTTGCATTTTAGTAGCCAACAATGGATTTATAGGCCTTTGTTTTTTCCTGAATGGTTTAACATCCTCCTTGAAAGGAATATCAAGTTAAAAAAGGTCTTCCCTATAAGCTTTCAGATCTTCATAAGACCAAGCAAATACATGTTTGTATTTTTTTAACATTCTTATCAAATTTATCCTCACATTTTTATCCAACTTTTTTCCAATATATACCAATTGAGGGGATGTCTCTGATCCTAAATTGATTTCTTCCAAGTCTTCAAGCTTGGCATTGGACCTCTGAGACATACAATTGTCATTTATGATGAACATGCCTTCCAATTCCACTAACCCCTTTGGAATACAGTTAGATGCTAACTGGACAATTTCATTGTAAAAAATGCACTCTTTACCATTTACAACTACAATCAGAGCATCACAATCAATTTGTTGGCCATCATAATGATTCACACATTGAATAAATTTGAGGATATCTTCATCATCCTCAAAAAATTGCCAGTTATGAATGTTATCAGGCACTGCAGGCCTATTCTTAACCTCAACCACAGAAATTCCAGGAAGAGTGATATCATCATTCTTCAACTAAAAAATCTGCCATGATGTTATTGAATCTTTCTACCCAAATAATATTAAAGGCATCAAAAGATTCTATTCTATCCTAGACTGCATACTTATACAACTTCAGTCTGTCATCCTTGGCAGCATATTGAGACCTTATCTGAGCTATAATTAATTAGGAATCTCCATGTACTTTCAAACATTTAATATTATGCTTAATGACAATATCCATTCCCAAAATTAAAGCTTCATACTCAGCTGTATTATTTGTACAATGAAAAGCTAGTAAGAAGGAATATTTGAATGTAATACCTGATGGGGAAATGAATAGAACACCTACTCCAGATCCTTCTTTGGAGCATCCTCCACCAAAGTAGATTTTCCACAACCCACCTTGTTGTAATAACAGTTCATCAACTATTGGATCGATATTTCTTAACTGTGGCTTGATCTCTTTTACAACAAAGTTTTCCATATCAACATCTATACAACAATTCAATTGGTCAGGCATAACTACCTCTACCATGACTGGTGAACGAGGCTCTCTATACAATTTTACCTCTAAACCATTTACAAAAATTGTTGCATAAGATAAATGTAACTGTAGTCTTCCACCCACTGCTCTTGTCCACTGTCTTGATAGAAGCATACCATAATGGGGTTTTGTATCTACAACAACTATATCCATTCTGTAAGTAGCTTTTGGGAATGCAACAATCTTAACTTAAATATCCTTTAGTGTTCCTATCATAGGAACATCTCTGTTATCCATTGCATAACAACTTCCAACAGGAGTAGTGACTTGAAGGCCTAATTCTTTCATGACATGATAAGGCATTACAATAGCTATAGCACCAAAGTTTATCATGCAATTCTTGACTAGAAAATGATTTACCATTAAGGTAACATAGAAAGGATCCAATGAAAGTGGTTCCTGAGTAATCACATTACCAATGCATATGTTAAAAAATTCTTTTCCTTTTTCTAATTCCTTGACTTGTTCTTCCTTTTCCTTAAAAGGTGGAATCTCTCTTTTATCATTCCTTTTAGTCAAAGGTATCTCTTCTTTTTTAGACTTAGGGATATCATTTATCCCTTTCAAAAGTGCAAGTGCAGCTTCTTTATGCTCTTTTATTTTTAGCATCTCCATGAGTGGGACTGAAACTTTCATCTAAGTTAGAGTGTGTTTCATATCAAACAAAGACAATTCTGAAGATGAATCACTTATTTTTTTTACCTTTCATGGATTTTCCAGTAGCCATTTTTTCTTCTTTAGTTTCTTCTTTCTCCCTTCGATTAGAAGATTCTACTTGCTTCATAGATTTCTTTTCTTTGTTACCCTTGAGATGAGATCCTACAACATTTTGTGGGGTGCCCTATTTAATGAAAACAAAGGCAAGTTTACCCTGAACAGGCTCAACTGTTTTATTTCTTAAATTTTAGGCACTCCTTGCTTGATTTATTTCTACTATAGTTAGGGATCTTTTCTCTTCATCACTTGGTAATCTGAAATGAGAGTGCTCTTGTTTATCACCCATTGCATTTATGGTCCTTTGAGAGATAATAGAATCAGAAACAAATTGTGGTTGGTATTCTAAGTTCTTTCCCCTTTTGTTGCTTACATATTTAGTATGTTCATATTTATTAGGGGACCAAGGATAGGGTTTCCTCACAGTGAACATGTTCATAGCAGGATATTCTTGTTCAAGGCCTAATTGTTCATTTTCCTCACCCATTTGATCAGCTAGGGCTTGGGATACCACACATTGGTATGAAGAGTGAGGCATATTGCAAGAAGTACACCAAGGAGTGTTTTCTACATAATTTGCACTATTTATTTTCAAAGGATCAGGGGTTTCTCTGGACTTTTGGTTTTCTTGATCTTCAAGGATTGGTTTTCCATCTTTCCAGTTTGTTTTGAATGGCGTACTCCTCAAATTAGACTGTTTATCATACCTTTGATACTGGTATTTGTTATCATGATAACTTTTATCATTTTTATCCATTTTAATAGTAATATCTTTTACTACAGTCATCAATTTATCAACCTTATCATCCTCCTTAGAAGGTTTTTTTACTTGTCCCTTTTCTCTCCAAAGCTTGCCATCTTCTCTTTTTCCCATGTTTCCTGAGGCTCGCCTATTAATTTCAATATCTATTGCTATTTTATAGGCATCCATTATAGTTCTTGGGTTCTTATCTCTAAGAAGATAAGACATTTTCCCATCAACAAAATTAAAATAAGTAGCCAGACATACTTCCTCATCTAGCCTTAATATTTGGAAAAGTTTGTTCATAGCTTTCTGGAATCGACTGTTAAAATCTGACATGCTTTCATTTGGAAATTTCTTGATATTATTAAATTCATTCAACATATAACCAGAGTTTACATGTTCTCTATATTGTTCCCTCAAAGATTTAACAAAGTCTTCCTAAGATACTATGTTATTATTTGGCAAACTTCTAAACCAATCCCTTGCATCCTCTGTTAAGGTCTGAACAAAAAACTTCATGATAACATCTTCATGTTCTATTTCAAAATAAGTTATCGTATCAATAAAAGATTTTAAATGTTCCTCATAGGTTACAACATTATTTCCTATGAATTTAGGGATTTTGTCTCTTACCTCATTAGGAATCTCATTGGGATAGCCAGGGATGCCATCAAAGAAAAGAGCTCTATATCTATCCAGATGAACAAGTCTCCTTTGGAAGTTTCCTATAGCATTGTTTCCACTTGGTCCACTTGCACCTCCTTGATTTTGGGTTTGCTGAGGGCCTCCTTGTTTCAGACTAGAATTTTGAGTATTTGGACTAACAACAAACTGTTGAGCAACTAGGCTAGTTCCACCTGATGAGTTTTGTTGTTGTGTTCCAGTGTTAACAAGCATGGAACTACTTGCAGTAGTATTAGCATTGGCATGCAAGAAAGCAATCCTCATCTTCATATCTGCAACAACAACCTCTAGTTCTGAATTTTCTAACTGCCTGGCTAGATCTTCCTTGGCTTTTCTAACTTGCTCAATTTCTATGTCATCTTGAGACATTCCTGCAGTGGTAACTTTATTTTGCTTAAGCTCATTTATGCTTATACTAGTAGCCTTTTTCTCACCTTTATCAACTATAGCTTTATTACTTGTATTAAGCTTTGTATTTTTCTCAATCTCATGAGGGTGCAGTTGCCTAATAACAGGTCCTTCTTTGGAAAACTCATCCTTAGAACTTAATATATTGTCATTTATACTTGGATCTTTTTGTCTTAAGGCTTCAAAATCACCAAACAAGTCCATATCCAAACCTTTAGCTTCATTTAAAATTTTAGCCTTGAGTTCATTTCTTCTTGTTTCCGCCAAGAGTTCTTCCCTCTCAGTTAACAAGTCATAGAGCTCTTTTTCACGCCTTTTCCTTGCATCTTCTAACTCTAACTCTTGTTGATGCTTCTTTTTTTCTCAAAGCTAGAATTTCTTCTCTTATCTTATCAGAATCATAAGATCTAGTCTCTGTAGAAGATGTCTCTCCAGGTTGTTCTAGTGTTTCTTCTGCAGGGAATAATCCTGCATTTTCCATTTCTCCTTCTCTGAAAGGATCAAAAGCCATGTCAGGTCTAAAATTATCTACTAGCTTTGAATGTTCTGAACTCTTAGAGGAGGATGACTCTCTTTCAGGGACAGGGGTATCTATTCTTACTCTTGAAGCTTTTGGGGAATCATGATTTGATCCACCTCTTTTAGTTAACTATTTCTTTCTAGGCGTAGGGAGCTCTCTCCTATATCCTTCTAAGGATTAGCCCTAAAATAGGACCTGGTATTTATTTGCTGAATCATTTCTTAAATCAGACAACAATATTCAATATTTCACTATGCAAATTGGTATACACAGAGTTAGAGTCGCTACCCACAACTTGTATGGGAAGATATTTTAGGTTTTGAATAAGAAATGGAGCAATAAAGGGTTATGTCTTATAACTTTGATACTAGATTGCAAAAACCCAATTCTCTTAAAAAATGTCAAGTAACTCAAAACTGGATCAAAAGAAAAGGCTGCACTAGAATAAACTAGAACAGGCTAATCATATAATGATTCACATGATTTAGATTTTGTAATCTCTCGTCCCTAGCAGAGTTGCCAATTTGTTAGAGATTTTTCTTGCAGAGTCAAAGAAGATTAATAATTAACCAAATCTATAACACCCAACTCCTGATTCTTGCGAGACAAAGTCTAATTGATGAGGATTAATCCTCCTTCTTCTTCTAGATCCACAGACTAAGGCGGGTGTACCTTTAATGGGTTACTGCTTTCTCAGTAAACTTTACTAGTGGATATGAGGTCACACTAGTTTTCCTATTGCCTTTTTATGTATTAATAAAACCTCTTACAAATAACCATAATCAATCTAATACAGAGCCTAATAAGCCATACCATAAACATAACAATGGAAAACAACAGTGATATAAGGATTCTCATCCTACTTCTTTTTAGAGTTCTTTGACTCAGGAAGGCTAACCTAGATGATTATGTCTCTAAGGAATCAACAAGTTGAATTGTATCCTCCAATACAATTACTTAAGCATATGTATTCTTTAGAACATAAAATTAAATGATTTGTTTGTTTTAATGTTGATGATGAATAACTGCTTATTCAAACCCTAGACCAGTGCCTTAATCTTGGGCAAAGAGTCAAATGAAATAAAAATCCAGAACAAATTAATTAATGGAAATACACAAGAAGTTTAGATAGAGTGCCTTACAAACTACCTTTTCATTCCTATACCCATGTATCAAATCTTCACAAATATGTTTAACCCTCTGGGATCACTCACAAGACTTACTGTCTCCTTGAAAGAAACTTATAAGAAATTGCACGGTTACCTTATAACTAGTATGTTTAAATTGCCTTACAAACTAAACATAAAAGAGAATAAACATAAATATAAGGAGACAAAAAAGATGTAGAACATGAAACTCCTCTATATTTTATTAATATGATGCTTCTTCAATACATTCAAAAGGCTTAAGAACTTAAAAACTCAGACAAAAATTTAGAAGTTTGCCTTACAATTGTATCTTTTTATCTTCCTTACAAAAATGTTACATCTTACTATTTATATTCTTATCCATCTTGGAATCCTTAAATATTAAGGATTCAACAAGCTTTAGATGGCTAGACCTAACCCTAAAGGAACTCAAAGACAAAAATACAATTAGGCCTTCAAGCAGTGGAAGGAAAAAATAAGGAAAAGACCAAATTTGATTTCCAAATCTTTGGTAGCTGGCACCTTTGTCTGTATATATTCTGGATAACCTCTTGTAGTTGTTGCGAGACCCAGTGACCGCCATTACAGGCTAAATTACACTATTCTTTTAAATGATTATCTTCCCTGTGCTCATAGATCAGGTGCTAGGTGCCTCTTCACTCTTCATTTAATACATCTAAGTCAACTGTTGCAAGATTTTTCTTCTTGGGCTTGGTGATATTATCCCATTGTGCAACTTCTGCCTCCCCCAATTAAAACTCTGGATATTCTTTATTTTTTCCTTTTGTCTGTCCCATCTGGCATCTGTGATGAGCTTGATATATGTCACAAACTTAATGTATCATCTTAAAATGGAAGAACTTCCACATTAAGAGAATTTAGCCCTCCTTAGGGGATGTTTTTGACCACCATCACATTGTCCTCTCATTTCTGCATCCTCTCCTGCTTATCTGCCTGTTTAGGACCCTGATTGGGCCTCTCTGGGCACCTTCCATCCCAACTGGCATGTTTTCCAGGGGTCCTGGCTCCCTGGGTCAAGGTTGACCTTGACCTTGACCTAGGTCAACGACGGCCTCGACCTTGACCTGGGTCCCCCTTTCAAATTTGGAAGTCTATTGGCTGCCGGAGGTCATCAAAAATTCATTTCCCGCTTTTGGGTCGGTTGTTTTGGGTTCCGAAGCGACGATTCTTAAATTATATTTAACATAGATCCTCTTCTAAGGACATGGGTCTAATTGAAATTTAATTCTCCTATGTCAGCCTCTCTAGAAGATTGTGCCCTAGTTTCATATAAAAGGAAGCTTTCTCCTCTCATTTTCTCTAAGTCTCTCAAAGTAAAGAACCAAGGAAGTATGATCAAGTGCCTCTAAAGAAGTCATCAAGAAAAAAGTTCAAGCATCCATTGTTCTACATATTTTCAAGCTTTCAAAGTGTTCAATTCTTCCTCTCAAGCATTCAAGTTCTCCATTGAAGATCAAGGATTCAAGCTTTCAAGCTTTTTAAGGGATTTGGCTCAAGCATTCAAGATTCATCATTCAAACCCTAGATCTATCCATCATGATGGTGCAATCTTCCTTAAAGATCCTTTGTGCATCCTCAAACACTCATTCATTCTCCCTTCAAGGTGGATTCCAAGCATACAATCATGGAGGTTTATGGTTTCTAATTGAGTCCAAAATTTCATATTTACATACTTGTTTACATTCAAAATACACTTGCATATCTATTTGAATATCATATCTTCATTATCAGATTTACTTTCACTACTTGCTGTAACACCCCAAAATTGGCATATTGCAACCCTAACCAATTTTGTTGCATTTACCATTCTTCTGAATCATCAAAGTCCTATTGTACTAGGCAATTCTGAGTTTTGACTGACTCTACTCGACCTAAGTGTCAAATGCAGAAAATCCTAAATCTGCATTAATCATACATCATATTTAATTCCTAAATATCTATTTGGCTAAACAAACCTTATGATCGAATTAATTTAATTATAAAGTCCTAGCACTTTAATTAAATTAATTTCACCCTCTTTAGCTAAGACACATAAAAAATGAATTAAATACTATTTAAGTATTAAATAAATATCCTCATTTCAATAATTTAATTTAATTAATCAGATAATTGAGAAAAACCTATTTATGAGGTCATACTTTATTTAATTAATTAAATATTCTCTCAAAAATCTTTCTTCTATTCAGAAATAGAATCTTTGAATTAATTTTTCTTTAAAGAGAGAAAACAGATAAAACAAATAAAACAGAATTAAAATCAAAGAGAGAAAACAGTTAAAGCAAAAGGGAAAACAATTTATTGTATTCTTTTAAAGAAAGCTTTCTAATATGAACTGGCTTTTCTATCTGTTTTATTTCATAAATGATAGTTTCTATTCTGAACAACCTCTGAGTCTATAAAAGAACTCTCATTCCTCATTCAAAACCCCCACTCACTTTCATGCATGGTTAGAATACTGAATTATTGTCACATTCTTAGTTGATAATTTCATATAGAATAATCTCATTTTGCAATAGATTAATTTCAATTTCTAGAATAATTGCATTGAAATCATGTCTTAGATTAATCTTACATCTTTCAATTCTTAGAATAATCTTGCATTGCATTGCACTCATGGAGATAAATCCTTCGTTCCTAGATTGGTCTATGGTTGTGAGACTCTCGTTCTAAGAGCTATTTCAAAAATCCCATCTAGATAGAAGGCAACAGGTCAAATCATGCAGGCAGGCAGGATGAATAATCTAATATTCATTCTTGTGTGTATCTGATGAAGAAGGACTATGTTGAAGTGTATGGTGAGTTAACAAGGCCAAATTTACCACATACATTTCTGGCACCCACCGTGGAGCAAGTACATTTCTGTCATGGCCTTATTTCATTTTATTTTTTTAATTTTTTTTGCATTCTGTCCGTACTTTCGTACTGCTTTGTTTTAATCTCATGCGAACTTTCTGAGGGTCTCGCGCGAACTTTCTAGTTCTTCGCGTGGCTCTCTGTACTTCTTCGCGCGATCTAGTATAAATCATTGTGTGAAATTACACACCAGAGCTTTCATTTCATATTTTCTTGTCTTAGTTTTCTAACCATCTGCTGTTTTCTGACATATGTGTTTCTCTGATTTTATCTTATGAAACAACTTAATAGTGGTTTGCAGGACGCTGAGATAAAAAAAAGCCATTATAAATTTCTAACGTGTTTATCGCAGGACGTTAATATGAAGAAAGGCATTAAAAACTACTAACGGATTTATTGCAGGATGTTTTTCGAAGACCTTGCGTTGTTTTCAAAAATTCTTATGTCTGTGTTTAGTAGTTAAAACACACTTTGGTTGGTGCTTAAAATGAATCATTGTCTTGCATGATTGAAGTGTTTTTTAGATTGTAATCCTAAGAACTACATGAACGTATCCTCTCCCCTCGCCTTTATGGATCTTGGGTGTAAGAGAAATTCATGTGATTCTTCTAGAGTGGCTACCTCCCAAGAGCTTTAGCAGAGCCGGTGAGAGTGGATGCCCAACCGGTAACAAGGTAAAGCCAAGCCCTTCCGAGCCGGTATATAAAAAATTCCATTGTGATTAATCTCACAATGGATAGGTGTGAATTTGTTGTGGTAACCAAAATCTCCTCCAGTACCCTAGTGGTGCGTTAAAGTCCCTACATTGTTAAGGTGAAAGCCTTGCTTTGAAAGGATTGGGAGAGCCCCCTTAATTGGGAAAATGACTTGACCACAACCACCTAAAATTTGGCCTTGTTAACTCACCATACACTTCAACATAGTCCTTCTTCATCAGATACACAAGAATGAATATGAGATTATTCATCCTGCCTGCCTGCATGATTCGACCTGTTGCCTTCTATCCAGACGGGGTTTTTGAAATAGCTCTCAGAACGAGAGTCTCACAACCATAGACCAATCTAGGAACGAAGGACTTTTCTCCATGAGTGCAATGCAATGCAAGATTATTCTAAGAATTGAAAGATGTAAGATTAAGCTAAGACATGATTTCAATGCAATTATTCTAGAAATTGAAATTAATCTATTGCAAAATGAGATTGTTCTATATGAAATTATCAACTAAGAATGTGACAATAATTCAATATTCTAACCATGCATGAAAGTGAGTGGGGGTTTTGAATGAGGAATGAGAGTTATTTTATAGACTTGGAGGTTGTTCAAAATAGAAACTTTCCTTTTGGAAATAAAACAGATAGAAAAGCTAGTTCATATTAGAAAGCTTTCTTTAAAAGAATACAATAAATTGTTTTCCCTTTTGCTTTAACTATTTTCTTTCTTTGATTTTAATTCTGTTTTATTTGTTTTATCTGTTTTCTCTCTTTAAAGCAGAATTAATTCAAAGATTCTATTTCTGAACATAAGAAAGATTTTTGAGAGAATATTTAATTAATTAAATAAATTATGACCTCATAAATAGGTTTTTCTCAATTATCTGAATAATTAAATCTAATTATTGAAATGAGGATATTTATTTAATACTTAAATATTATTTAATTCCTTTTTTATGTGTCTTAGCTAAAGAGGGTGATTTTAATTTAATTAAAGTGCTAGGACTTTATAATTAAATTAATTTGATCATAAGGTTTGTTTAACCAAATAGATATTTAGGAATTAAATATGATGTATGATTAATGCAGATTTAGGATTTTCTGCATTTGACACTTAGGTCGAGTAGAGTTAGTCAAAACTCAGAATTGCCTAGTACAATAGGACTTTGATGACTCAGAAGAATGGTAAATGTAACAAAATTGGTTAGGGTTGCAAGATGCCAATTTTGGGGTGTTACATTTTGCCCCTCTTTGAATTGATGTGCGAGCAACGCATTGATTCAAAGAATAGTCTGATGCCTGAAGCACAAAAGAATAGATTTGAAAAATTGATGATGCAAAGATTTCAGAGCCATCTCCAGAACAAAGATTGACTCTTTGAAGTCTAGGTTAGGTTGCCAAGACGCTGGTCAAGTAGAGTTTTTGAGGGTCATCTTCAGAACGAAGCTTGATTCTCAGGGTCCAGGTTAGAATGCCCTGATACCTAATAGATGAAGATTTTGAGAATCATCTTTAGAACGAAGCTTGATCCTCAGGGATCCGGGTTAGAATGCCCCGATACCTAATAGATTTGATATCTTTCACAAGGTTGTCCCCAGAATGAGGCTCAACCTTCAGGAGTCAGGGTTAGATTGTCCCGATGCCTATCCAACAAGATAATCAATAGAGATTTTAGGACTATCTGCAGAACGAAGCTTAGTCCCCCAATATCTAGGTTAGATTGCCAAGACACTGATTAGATTGACATATTTCATAAGGCTATCCCAAAATGAGGCTTAACCTTCAGGAGTTAGGGTTAGATTTCCCCAATACCTTCTCAAAAGATAGTAAATAGAGGTTTTTAGGACTATCTCCAGAACGGAGCTTAGTCTTCCAATATCTAGGTTAGATTGCCCAGACACTGGTCAGATCGAGTTTCAGAATCATCTCCAGAATAGAGCTTGATTTTCAGGAGTTAGGGTTAGATTGCCCCAATTCCCAATAGATGAGTTTTTGATAATCATCTCCAGAATGAAGCTTAATCCTCAATAATCTGAGTTAGATTACTCAGATACTTAAAAGATGACGAGATGTAGGGAATAGAGATGACCCTATTGATTGTGGAGTATCAAGTTTTGACAGTGAGGTATGAAAAACTGAACATGCCCCAAGTGATGAGATGCCCCTAGCAATGAGGACTTTTGAAAATCAAATCAGATTGATTGGAATAGATTCAATGATGTAATCATCCTGCCCCCTCGGGAGCGAAATGGAAAGATGACACGTCATAATGATGATGGAGAGCGAAAAATTGTAGATAGATGTTGAATCAGAGAGCAAGAAGAACCCAGAACAGATTATGGAAGAATTCTGAAGATTCAGAATCAATTTTGAGCGATTTTGAGGTCTGGTTGACCAAGTTTGACTAGGGTTGACTAGAGTTGACTTTTGAGGAAAAAAGTCAAAGATTTGAGAAAATCATGATAAGATAAGATTTTGACAAGAAAGCGACGTCAGAAAGTCGACTACACAAGTGTTCGATCGCGTCAGTCCCAAAAATCTTAAAATGCAATTTTGAGCTATATAGAAGTGTTAGATTTTGATTTCGATCACGGAAATGGATTCAGAGCGGTCAAACTAGGTAATGGTGAAGTTTTTGTGCAAAATGGAGCACTTTGAAAAATTAGGTCAAAACCTATATAAGGACAAAAAGGTTAATTTCAAATCATTTGAACCTTTTGACTTTTGTAAACGGAGCTCTGAGCGAAAATGGTGGTCCCCTACAACACACATCAATTTGAGCAATCTAGGAGGCATAGCTGGCCTACAGTGTACATACCTCCTGTAAGTAGTCGATAAACCTCTCTGCATTTCAAATTTTGTTAATTTCTATCAAATTTTCATTGTTTTTCCATGTTTTTAGGAAATGGACCACGGGTTTTCGCGCGAAGAAGTAGTTTCTTTGTGCGGCCCGTAGGGAAATCTCGCGCGATAAAACTCTTTTTCGTGCCATTCGGTGGGAAAGATCGTGCGGGAGAGTACCCATGTTCACACGAGAAACCCTTCCATAGGGCATTTTCTCACGCGACAAGCCATAAAAGTTCGTGCGAACATGAAATATTGCGTGACCCAAAAATCTTCTTCGCGCGAAAGAGTACTTTGTTGCGCGAAAGTCTGCTTCTTCGCATGGGAAAAAGTGAACAATTAGAACATGAAATTAGTCTGCATCGCGTCCAATAGAATTTGCGTCAGCATTGTTACTGTCTGTAGGATGTCTTGAATGCTTTATTATCTCATTATGCTTTGATTATCTCCAATTACTCATCGTGCACTGTTGTTTGCATGTCTTGCAGGTTGATTTTCCAGACATTGCTTTCAGATCACACCACCCAGCGTTTAGCAGATTAGTATCATAGCTAGATGATGCAGAGATAGTGCATCTAGGTACTTTGGGCTTGAGCTTGCTATGTGATGTACCTAAGAATTGGGTAAATCATAGTTTATTAGGAGCACTGGTTGAGCGTTTCCACTCGGAGACGAACACATTCTATCTGCCACAGGGTGAGATGACTGTGACCCCTAAGGACATCTATCAAATTCTTAGGATCCCATTCCACGATGCCAGGGTAGAGTACAAGGCGCAACCTAGACCTGGGACACTAGCGCTGAGGGAGATTTTACAGGATGACCTCGTCATGGGGAGAGCTATCCCATGGGAGGATCTTATCAGTGAGTATGGACCCACACACAGGTTACCAGTAGTTTTAGCCTACTTCTTAGGTTTCTACCTGATGCCTGATTGTGGACAGCATGGTCTAGAGTGTGGCTGGGGAAGGATGCTACAACAAATGCTAGCACGACCGAGAATTTATGGATGGGGCCAGTGCATGTTGGCCCACATGTATCATGAGATGCATGAGATCGTCTATCGAGAGGCGAAGAGTATGGCAGCTGGGGTTTTTGTACTATAGGTATGGGCCTAGGAGCATCTTCCCGTGACGAGGCCGATATGCAAGGATATGAGGCAGCCACTAGAGCCATACATATGTAGATATAGGGGTATGATTACTCAGCCAGCGCTGGGTAAGATAGATCAGTGACGAGCCTAGCTTGATGACTTAGCGGTAGTAGTCTATAGGCCGTGGAGATTGACCGAGGCCTGGGATGATGCTGCAGAGAAGCTCAACTACATGTTTTGCTCATGTGCGATGATTGGTCACACTATCACAGTGATTGAGAGATTCCAGCAGAAGTGGGTATGGTGGTATTTTGGCTGTCCACAAGACATATCTCAGGAGTACATGACATATGCTAGATTCACAGATGAGATGAGGAGGGGCTGGCTGATGAAGCTAGACCAGGGTCACACCATGATTGATATTCAAGCCTTTGCCCCAGTGCAGTGGGATTATCTGAGGGACGTAGTAGATGGCGGTGTGACCGCCGAGTAGAGGGAGCATTTTGTCACACATCCATTCCCTAGGTTCACGGATCCCGTCGGCATGACAGGCCGAGGGCACGTAGTACAGCAACAGGTAGTACAGCAACAGGTGCAGATGCCCCCACCACAATAGAGGGCACAACCAGGGTTACAGTAGGGTCCTCGACCCTAGACAATACAGGTAGACATCCCCGCTCGACATATGGGGATGGACATTGGGGTCTGCGACAGTGGGAGTACGAGACAGTCTCGACGATAGATTGTAGAGCAGATAGCTGAGGAGAAACAGATACCTCCGCAGGATGAGGTACATTAGGAGGATCTTATGCAGGAGGACCAGCCTGTGCAGGATCCAGCACAGGACCCACAACGATGGTGTCAGGAGAGAGTTCGACAGCTCACGAGATAGGTTGGGGACTTGACGATATAGGTGGCTGTGCAGGATATGCGACTATTAGATAGAGATCGGGAGATACAGGATCTCCGAGAGCAGCTACAGGTAGCACAGGAGGAGGTTCATCATCAGACTGTGTGAGCAGCGTATTACTATGCGTCGTGTATAGGGGTGGTGCTTGATGAGGCATCAGAGGTTGCCAGATTTTCAACCTATGCTAGAGGGTCGGAG
>MU225649.1:2283431-2298085 GCA_018584345.1 Thuja plicata | reverse complement strand
AAGAGAACACCGAATCGCTGCCACAATGCAAGTCTAGAATGAAAATGCAATCCTATGCTAGATGCAATATGAAAGTGCAATTCTAGGACATGGTTGTGAGACCCATCGTAAAATCATCATCATTGAGCATTTTTTTGGAACAACGAAGTCGATACAACCCTTACTGGTGGCACAATGCAACCATAAGGATATGAATATGACTTGCATCGGATAAAATGTAGGAAACGAACATAAGCACCAAGGCACAAAAGCCAAGATGACTTGAACATTGTTTCCAATTAATGTTGCAAGAGTACACCAGTATTGAGGCATGCAAAGCCAAGATAACCACGAGTGCGATCATGCATAAACAAATAGAGAAATAACAAACAGAGCAATAATAGGCAAGGAGATAGTACCGACCTCACCATGGCATACAAATAAACAAGATTGAGGGATGTGAGGCTTTTCCACCTTAGTGCGGGAGATCTTATCACATACACCCTATTTATTTGATGTTTCCAGATCATCGGGACTACACCAACAAGAAGTAGACAAAGAAAATATCAATGAAATCCATGAGAATAGACAACATACAAAGAAAGATTCAATCATAGCTCAGCATGTTTCAAATTTTTTGAATATGTTCATGTGTATGAGGTGTTGAAAAACACCGTTGTGCTTGTGAGTGCATTGTGTTTGATTGTTTTCGATAGATGTTTATGGTGATGTTGAAAAACACCAGTTTGTGTCAGTAGAGAGTTGTCCTATAGAAGTGACAAGATTACTTACTCAAGTGTAAACCAAATATGTGATCAAATGGGGGGCCAATGCCCCCACGTAATGATGACTGACTTGACGCATGTTGCAAGGACAAATGAGATTTGGTTGCTCCCAAGCGTATGGCGCTGAATAAACTTCAAGTTAGGAGGGTTTGCAAAGGAACGAGAGTGTCACAAAAGTGACCGAAAGATATATACAAACTAAAGCAAAGAATTGTCAAGACCGAGTATCGATAGATAGAGCGTTTTAGGATAACTCCAACTGTAATGGATGTGAGAAATCTCAATAGAACAACGACAATAGGTAGATGCAGTGAGAACCACTGGTGACTGACGCGAGAGAGATTCTCAAATGAAGAGATCATAGGACTAGCTAGACATCAGTAGGTAGATGCAATGAGAACCATTGGTGACTGATGTGAGGGAGATTCTCAAGGAGAGAGGACTCAGTATAAGCTAAGTGATAGTAGGCAGACGTAGTGAGAACCACTGGTGACTATCATGAAATAGATCCAAAAATTAATAATACAATGCCCCCAAGACCAGGAGGGTTGCCCTGAGAGTATGACCAGTTTCAATCCATGTGAGTTGGTGTCTTGACGGGAAACAGAAAGAAAATGCAAGCAGGAAAGCCAATGCATAAAGCCAAGTGGTGTGGCAATAGACATAGCATTATGGAACAAGAGGCGCCTGTTTACCAAGTTTTCACCTTCTTGGCATAAATTATTTTTTGCTACTATGATGCCTGTTTGCCAGGTTTTCATCAATGACACCTTTTTTCTTTTTCTCTTTTTTTTTAAATATTTTTTATTTATTTTTTATTTTTTTGTATTTTTGGAATATATAATTTTTTTGGAGATACATCAAAGTGCCTATCGCTAGGTTTTCACTAAGATGATCATTTTTTTAGGACTTTACTATATACATGAGCACACTGAAGATGTCTCAGCTGTAGAACCACTTTAGAGGAAGAGCGTTGATGGGATCTTTGAGTTGTTCTCCTTCAGTAGTAGAAAGTTGATAGGTACCAGACCCAAACAGTGTAGTGACACAATATGGACCAAGCCAATTTGGTTTAAACTTCCCTTTCTGGATCCGATGTTGATTCTTAGGGTTTTCCCTCAGAACGAGGTCACCCGCTTGGAAATCCCTTGGTCTTACCTTCTTGTTATAGCTCTTGGACATCCTTTTTTGGTATGCTCTAAGGTGATTGAACGCCACTTGCCGACGTTCATCAAGTAATTCTAGCTCTTGTAGCTGAGATATTATGTTATCTTCATCAATAATGAGGCCTTTCAGAGAGACCCGCAGAGAAGGAATCTCAACCTCAATTGGTAACACAACATCTGCTCCATAAACCAAAGCATGGGGAGTAGCCCCTATTGGTGTTCTTATGCTTGTCCTGTATGCCCAGAGAGCTAGATTGATCCGGAGATGCCAATCTCATTCGGATTTGTGCACTGTGTGATGCAGGATTTTAAGGATTGTCTTGTTGGATGCTTCCGCCTATCCATTACCCTGAGGATAATAGATGGAAGACCAATGTTGAGTAATTTTGAACTTAGTGCATAGCTCTGTCAAATCCTTGTTTTTGAATTGTCCCCCATTATTAGTGATTATTGCTGAGGGTACACCATGCCTATAGATGATGTAGTTGAGAATGAACATAGCTACTGATTTGCCATTGGCAACTGTGAGAGGAACTGCCTCCACCCACTTGGTAAAATAATCTGTAGCTATAATTATGAACTTATGTCCATTTGAGGATGAGGGATAAATTTGACCCACCAAGTCAAAGGCCCATTGTTGAAATGGCCAGAAAGTAATGAAGGGAATAAGCTCCTTGGCCGGAGCATGAATCAGATTACCATGTAGTTGACATTGTTTGTAAGACTTAGCAAATTGTGTAGCTTCTTTTTCCATATCTGGCCAATAGTAACCATCTCTAATAAGTTTACGGGCCAATGTCAGGCCATTAGAGTGAGACCCACAGATGCCTTCATGCACCTCTACTAACGCATGTTTGTACTCATCGGGTTCTAAACACCTAAGGAGGGTACCGTCTAGACCACGTCTATACAAGTTGTTAGCTACGATGACAAACCGTGAAGCACTGTGGATTAAGTGACGTTTCTCATTCCGGGTGTAAGTGTCCAGAACAATCTGGTCACGAAGGTAGGAAAAGATATGATGGTAGAGAGATGAGTCATGTCTAATGATAGAACAGATCATCTGGGAATCAGGAGAATCATAGACTGGGTAGCGTAATGTCTCCACTAGGAATTCATGTCAAAAATAATTTCTTGGCATCTGTAGCATGGAGGCAAGAGTAGCCATGGCATCTACTGCTTTATTATCTACCCTTGGAACTTGTTGAAATGTGATGTGAGTAAAATAATTTTTGAGGTCGTCAACCAACCGTTTATAAGGCACCAACTTGTCATCCTTTGTTTGATAGATATCATTTACTTCATTGATGACTAATTGTGAGTCTCCAAGGACATTAAACTCATCTATGCGCCACTCAAGGGCGATCTTCATACCATTGATTAAGGCTTTGTACTCAACAATGTTGTTCGTACAAGGAAATAACATCTTATATGCTTTTGGTAAAGAGTACCTTTGAGGTGTAATGAACAATATTCCAGCACCTGACCCCTGTTGGGTAAATGAACCATCAAAAAACATAGTCCATGAGCGATGTGTGAGAAGTAATATAGACTCATCTAGAAATTCAATGTGCAATGGTTGATGATCTACTAGAGGTGCTTCTGCCAATAGATCTGATATTGCCTATTCCTTAATGGCCTTTCTTTCAACATATTCAATGTCAAATTCACTGAGAAGCATGACCCATTTAGCTAGTCTACCTGTGAGGGTAGCTTTACTGAGAAAATATTTCAAAGGATCAATTTTAGCAATTAGGCGTGTAGTATGAGCCAGCATATAGTGCCGTAGTTTTTGTGAAGCAAATATCACTGCAAGGCAAGATTTCTCTATAGCAGAATATTTTGTTTCATATGAGACCAGATTTATACTAATGTAATAAATAACCCTTTCTTTGTTGTGCTGATCTTCTTGAGCCAATAGGATACCCAATGATGTGTCCGTAGCAGAGATGTAAAGTATAAGTGGCTTCCCATGAATAGGAGACATCAAGATTGGTGGGTTCACAAGATACTATTTGATTTATGTGAACCCTTCATCGCATTCTTTGTTCCATTGATAAGCCACACCCTTGTGCAAAGTCTTGGTGAATGGTTGTGACTTGTCTGCCAGTTGTGAGATAAAACGCCGGATAGACTGCAGTTTGCCTTGAAGCTCTCTCATTTGTCTAATATTTTTTGGTGGCAACATTTCCATGATAGCTTGTACTTTTGTAGGATCCACTTTGATGACTTTGGCAAAGATGATATAGCCAAGCAATTTTCCAGATGTTACGCCAAATGCGCATTTCTTAGGATTGAGCCTCAGACTGAACTATTCCATATGATCTAGTATAGGACCTAGATCGGAAAGATGCTTCTTTCGGTGCATGCTCTTAGCTAAAGTGTCATCCACATAATCTTCCATTATTTTATGCATCATGTCATGAAATATAGTAGTAACAACTCTATGATATGTAGCACCAACATTTTTGAGTCCAAAGGGCATGACATTCCAATAGAAGGTGCCCCAGGCACATGTGAAAGTCGTTTTCTCTTGGTCCTCTGGCACAGTTTTTATCTGGTTATAGCCAAAGAAACCATCCATTAGTGAGTATATTTCATACCCTACTATCATATATACAATCATATCAATATTAGGCAATGAAAAATCATCCTTAGGACATGCCAAATTCAAGTCTCTGAAGTCTGTGCAGACTCGAATAGATTTATCATGTTTTGATACTGGAACAATATTAGAGATCCATTTTGCATAATCAATTACTCTGATAAACACTTCCTTAAGAATTTTCTCCAATTCAACTTTGACAAGTAGAGCTACATGTGGATGCATTTTGCAAAGCTTTTGCTTGACGGGCTTGACACCTGGTGCAATGGACAAATGGTGCATGATTAGATTAGGGTCTAACCCTGGCATGTCTAAATATTTCCATGCAAAGTTTATCTTTTTTCTGCTAAAGAATGTAGTGAATTCCTCTCTTTCTACCTCTGATAGTGATTGTGCCAAGTGAATGATCTGAGGTTCTATCTTTGTACCCAAGTTGATAGGTTGAGTTGGTTCAATAAGCACAAATGATCTCTCCTAGAAATGACTCAGAAGCGCATCAAGTATCTCATCCTCGGGCGCCTTGGAGAGGTTTTCACCCTTGGATACATCTTTTATTTTGACTATTTTAGGCTCTGATACTGCCACAATGTGGTTTTCACCATCAGAGCACCTATTTTTTCTTCTTTTGTTTTTGTGACTAAGATACTTGATGTCAGCCTCAGTCATGTTGACACTTTCTTCGCTGGTGGAGGACGTTATAGGTTTGACAATGTATAGGTAACATGCAAGAGCGTAATCATTCTATAATGTAAGGACTTCATTAGATGGGGAGGTAGAGTTCCAGTCTATAAGCTCAGGATGGCGAAGTGAAAGAGAAGTGACAGGTTCAAGTGCGTTCATGGTATAATCATCAAAAGCATGGACAAGAAAGTCGAGACCTAAAACGATCTCATCTAGAGGTATAGTCAAATTACTTTGATTCCTAGCGACCATAGTAGACGACACATTAACATCTAGGGAGTTGGACTCGTGTGACCTTACACTAGACCCTTCACCTACTTCGAGAAGGTTTTCATATGCATTAGCTATATCTGTATCTCTGTCAGAGGTGGCATATGAAAAGCTATCGAACTCATATTCATGAGAGTCCGTTTCATCATTAGGTGTCATGTCAAGAATGTGAGTGAAATCAACCCTTTGTCCCCAGTTGGGATGAGTTCTACCTAGAACCTCTGCTATGGTCAAATGAGCACCTTTTGACCTAGGTACCTCATTAGTGTTTGTAGCATCAGCTGCCTCTTGTGTAGTGAGAAGTGACTGGGATTCCTGTTCAAACTGTTCTTGAAAGTGTGGTGGTATATATAAATCACCCTGATGACTAGGATTTAGAGTATATATTTCTTTCCACTCCTCATAAGTTAATGGAGCAAAGGAAGTGGTGTCATCAGAATCGTTGTCAATGTCTACTGTACTGACTCACAGTATAAAGTCATCTGGCTTAGCAAAGAATTCCGCCAGGTCTGGAGGAATAGGATAAGGAAAACTATCCTCATTAGAGTTGTCTTCAGATTCTACAGTTTTAGATGTTTCTTCAGGTGTTGGTTGTTTATCTTCTCAAGGTACAAAATTGTTTATCCCTAGTTGAAATGTGAGTTTCTAGAAGCCTATACTTGTAGAGTCGCATGTTCTGTTACCAATAGCTTCAAGTGGTGCAATCAATCCCTTATGATTCGCACCTATGGGACCATTTCCTTTATAGCCAAAACATTGCATAATAGATAGACCTTTTCCACATTGCTCAGGTTTTATGTCATAAGGAGGAGTAGTTTGTTCAAAATTGTCTTCTCCTTTATAGATCCAAGCTTTGATAGCTCTGTTTTCAGCTTCTTCTTCTAATGGTACTGTGGCTTGTACAAAGGTACCACCATACTTTGTTGGAGGAGGAACCGTAGAAGGTTTAGTGCTGTCAAAAGGTCTCCCAAAAGAACGTGGAGACAAAGGAAAAGATGTAATAGATAGCACAGGTTCAATCTGATATCCTCCCATGTTGTTTCTTTGAGTGTCAAACTCTTTTCCATTTCTTTTAATTTATTCTCAAGGAGTTCAATAGATTCTCTGTTGGTAGGCATAAAGATGTCAGCATATTTTGTGAGAGCATTGCAATCATAGTGTGTGTTAGTGGGTATAGTCACTTCAGATCCTTGGAATGGGAATTTAATGCATTGATGGTACATTGAAGGGACAGCCTGCATTTCATGGATCCATGTCCTACCTAACAGAATATTATATGCCAAAGGAATGTCAAGCACTTGATAGATAACATCTCGTTCAACAGGGCCGACTCTGATTGGCAACACAACTAGCCCCTTGGATTTATGTTCTTCCTCATCATATGCCTTAATATTAATCTTTTTGTGGGCATCAATGCAATCCTCGCCGTAGCCTAACTCAGTAAGGAAACTAGCAGAGCAAATATTGAGGCCAGCGCCATTATCTATGACAACACGACAAACATGCTTTGGACCAATCATGACTTCAATGTACAGAGGGTTATTATGTGGGTGACTCAAAGAATGGTCGTCTTCCTCAGAGAAAGAAAAGTAATGTGAGGAGGTCAAGAAACCTACCATGGATTGAAACCAGTTGAGATCAAGATCTTTTGGGACATTTGCCTCGGTGAGGGCTTTGTCCAAGATTTCCCTATGAGCGGGGGAGATTTTTAGGAGCTCAAAAATAGTTATCTGAGCATTAGTACATTGCAATTGACCAAGAATGCTTTAATTGGCAGCATTAGATGAGGAACCCACTTTTGGATTCTTATTGGCAGAGTCAACCTTATCTTTTTCTGAAGGTTGAATTGATGTAGACATAGAAGGCTCAGGGCCTTTGAGGATGATCTTAGCATGAGATCGAGTAAAAATGTTAGCACTAACTTGAGACTGTTCTTGTTCAGAAGACTGGGACGTAGACCCTCACAAAATGAAATGTGTTTTGGACTTGGAAGTATCTTCCCTTCCCTTGAGAATGATGACATTACAATATTCAGCATCAACAGGTTCAACCATATTAATGACATTGTCATTATTGGTGTATGTATAGTTGACCTTAGCATCAGTATTTTTGCCTTTAGATGATTCACCTTTTCCATGAGGGGGAAATGGATCTTTGAAAGCTTGGTGATCAGAATTTTTGTTGTGACCTCCCATAGCAATAACCTCACTATCGATGAGATCCTAGATTTTATGCCGCAATTTAAGACAAGTAGCCATTTTCTGACCTTTCTTTTGGTGAAAATCACAATAAGTGGATTCATTCCACCAAGAGGGTCTTGGTTGTGGATCATAAGGTCATGAATTATCCAGTGGAGTGAGTAAATGGTTGTCCAAAAGAGTCTTGTAAACTGCCTCAAGAGGTTCTCCTAAAGGAGTGAATTCACGCTTGGGTCTAGGAGCCCAAGGTTTAGGTCCAAAAAATTGTGAAGTACTTGGTTTGAAATCTGCTGTAGCCTGTTCAGTTTCTTTGGCCACTTGCATCGTGGTAGTGAGATTAAAGGCAGCCTTGGAAGGCTTAGGAGTCACATTGTCTATAACTCCATCATTCACAACATTTTGGTTCTTGTTGGGAAATTTGGGTTTATCTTTGCTTGAGGAGGAAGACCCTTGTTTATTTTCCTTTTGTAAGGTCAATTCTCCTTTCTTGATCATAAATGTTTCGATTCTCACAGCTTGCTTAATCATGTCATCAAAAGTTAAAGGACCTTGCAGCTGTACTTGATACCCAAAGTTGGGGTGAAGATTGTCGAGAAAGATGTCCAACTTTTCAGATTCGGGTATCTTGAGAGAATATCATGTATAAAGTTGTCTCCATCTTTGGAGAAATGCCAAGAAGGATTCCCCATGATTTTGTTTCAAGTTGCAAAGATCTCGGATATGAACCAGATGTTGGATGTTGTGAGAATAGTGTTGTAGAAATAAATTGGCAATTTTATCAAAATTTTTGATGCCAGTTGGTAGTCTAGAGAACCATTCCATAGCTGACCCTCCCAAACTACGTGGGAAAAGATCCATGAGATAGGTTGTATCGTGTATGAATTCCATGGAGAGAACACCAAACTCTCTCAAATGGTCTTGAGGGTTAGATGTACCCAAGTATTTATCGTATTTAGGAAGTTCAACTCCTTTGGGAAAAAGGAGGCATGCAAAGATCTTTGTCAAATGGGAAAGAACAGATGCTTTCCAGTGTGAATTGTGTAACAGGTTTGTCTTTCTCTTTCAAGAGTTGAGAGAGTTTCTCTTGCATAGTTTGCATTTCTTTTCGCAAGAGGGAGTTTTCAGTTTCTTCCTCTTTCTCAACAAGTGTTTCTACATCATAGTTGGAGGGTAACTTAGCCCCTTGATTGGCTAGTTCAAGAATGTATTTATTTTTCTCCTCAGCTAGGAGAACTCCCATCATCCTACAAAAATCTTTATTAGCACGAGCTTGTGCAATCTCTTCTTGAGTTATTTCTACTTCTACATCGTTAGGGGGGTCTTGAGAATGGGACTTACCCCAAGTTTTAAAGAGGTCAGCTCTACTAACCTCACCTGATTGGTTATGATCTGCCATATTGCTAGAATGAAAGGATTCAAGGTGTAAAGACTCGGTATGAAAATATTGAGTGTTCTCAGAATTTGGGTCTTATTGGAACAAAGGATTTCAAACCTGACTAAGATCCACTGGAAATGACCGCTTATTGTAAGGTCGATGTACCGGGGAAGGAGATCGTGATGATTCCTCACTAGATGTAGCTGACAATGGTGTGGAAAGTACAAATTCATCTTGATTAATTGAAGGAAATGTTTTTCCACTTCGAGTTGTGACAGTCATAGACAAAGTTTGAACAAGGGATGTGAACTAGGACCAAACTTGAAATTGTCTCAAAGTAATTGCACAGAACGTGCCAAAAGGTGAAGTATCCTTGGTGAAAATCTTCAGAGATGAGGCTAGAACAACCAAGAGATGACTATTGCAACACAAGGCATTACAACAGAGATGAAAGAGACCAAAAAGATGTGAGATGAGACCAGTTTAAGCAAGAATCATATAATTCTCAACCCAAGAAACCAAGTTTCAGACTGTGTGAAGATGGAGGGCAGAAAAATAGACCTATATTAGAGACCAGATTTGATAGAAGTACACCTGACTGACAAAAATTAGCTTTCTATTTTGGAAAAAAGACTCCAGATTCAAGCAAAGAAATGCTCTTTCGCGCGAAGATGCTCACCAACGCATGCAAAACTTTGCAGTATCGCGCGAAGAATGACACCAGACTGGTGAAGAAAAAGTGACATAATAACAACACTGTCACCAAATATCGCGCAATAGTTTCCAGTGTATCACACGAAGATTCTCAGTAAATGATGCAAAGATTGGGAAATGTTGCGCGAAACTATGCAAATTTTGACAAATGAACATTTATAGAATCAGACAGTTGAGACCAGTTTGTGTTTCCTGAGATAAAATCATACTATTTTCTGACAAATAGTTTGAGTTACAGATTGTTTTGGACATGTTCAAGATTGATAGTTTGTGTGTTTTGATGATAGTCTCGATTGTTCAAATGATACACGCACGCAAAACACATTAAACAGAATGTTTGTAGTACCAGAACAAGAACATCATAATCCTAGGATAGCCAGGACAATATCTGTTGAATCCCCACTTGAACCGAAGTTCAGCTACACCTACTCTTAGCGAACAACTTAGAAGCTTGGAGGCACGGGATCCTCCTTACATGTGCACTCACTTCTCAGGCACACCAAGCTTCGAACCCGAAAGGAATTGCTTCCCAAAGGGCTATTGTCTCTACTAAGAGCCGTAAGAGTGTGGGGCATCTTAGTCGGTCTCTGACCTTCCGTGCCAATAGATAGAGGGTTTTTGGAAACTAGAACAATAGTTTGTAGTAAGGACATCCATTCAGGTGTTTGTGATCAAGTCATTTTCCCAATTAAGGGGGCTCTCCCAATCCTTTCAAAGCAAGGCTTTCACCTTAACAATGTAGGGACTTTAACACACCACTAGGGTACTGGAGGAGATTTTGGTTGCCACAAAAAATTCACACCTGTCCATTGTGAGATTAATCACAATGACATTTTTTATATAACAGTTCGGAAGGGCTTGGCTTTAGCTTGTTACCGATTGGGCATCCACTCTCACCAGCTCTGCTAAAGCTCCTGGGAGGTAGCCACTCTAGAAGAATCACATGAATCTCTCTTACACCCAAGATCCATAAAGGTGAGGGGAGAGGATACATTCATGTAGTTCTTAGGATTACAATCTAAAAAACACTTCAATCATGCAAGACAATGATTCATTTTAAGCACCAACCAAAGTGTGTTTTAACTACTAAAAATAGACATAAGAATTTGTGAAAACACGCAAGGTCTTCGACAAATGTCCTACAATAAACCCATTAATATTTTGTAGTGCCTTTCTTCATATCAACGTCCTGCAATAAACACGTTAGAAGTTTATAACGGCTTTTCTTTATCTCAGCGTCCTAAAAACCACTGTTAAGCTATTTTAAAAGATAAAATAAGAGAAACACAGATGTTAGAAAATAGTAGATGGTTAGAAAACCGAGACAAGAAAATATGAAATGAAATCTCTAGTGTGTAATTTCGCGTGATAATTTATACTAGATCACACGAAGAAGTACAGAGAGCCATGTGAAGAACTAGAAAGTTCACGTGAGACGCAAAGAAAGTTCGCGTGAGATTAAAATAGAGTAGTACGGAAGTACGGTCATAATGCAAAAAAAATGAAAAAAATGAAATGAAATGAGGCTAGGACAGAAATGTACCTGCCCCACGTTGGGCACCAGAGATGTATGTGGTAAATTTGGCCTTGTTAACTCACCATACACTTCAACATAGTCCTTCTTCATCAGATACACACAAGAATGAATATGAGATTATTCATCCTGCCTGCCTGCATGATTCAACCTATTGCCTTCTATCCAGACGGGGTTTTCAAAATAGCTCTCAGTAGGAGAGTATCAAAACCATAGACCAATCTAGGGACGAAGGATTTTTCTCCATGAGTGCAATGCAATGCAAGATTATTCTAAGAATTGAAAGATGTAAGATTAATCTAAGACATGATTTCAATGCCATTATTCTAGAAATTGAAATTAATCTATTACAAAATGAGATTATTCTATATGAAATTATCAACTAAGAATGTGACAAGAATTCAGTATTCTAACCATGCATGAAAGTGAGTGGGGGTTTTGAATGAGGAATGAGAGTTCTTTTATAGACTCGGAGGTTGTTCAGAATAGAAACTTTCCTTTTTGAAATAAAACAGATAGAAAAGCTAGTTCAGATTAGAAAGCTTTCTTTAAAAGAATACAATAAATTGTTTTCCCTTTTGCTTTAACTATTTTCTTTCTTTGATTTTAATTCTGTTTTATTTTTTTTATCTGTTTTCTCTCTTTAAAGCATAATTAATTCAAAGATTCTATTTCTGAACAGAAGAAAGTTTTTTGAGAGAATATTTAATTAATTAAATAAAGTATGACCTCATAAATAGGTTTTTCTCAATTATCTTAATAATTAAATTCAATTATTGAAATGAGGATATTTATTTAATACTTAAATCTTATTTAATTCCTTTTTTATGTGTCTTAGCTAAAGAGGGTGAATTTAATTTAATTAAAGTGCTAGGAATTTATAATTAAATTAATTTGATCATAAGGTTTGTTTAGCCAAATAGATATTTAGGAATGAAATATGATGTATGATTAATGCAGATTTAAGATTTTCTGCATTTGACACTTAGGTTGAGTAGAGTCAGTCAAAACTCAAAATTGCCTAGTACAATAGGACTTTGATGATTCAAAAGAATGGTAAATGCAACAAAATTGGTTAGGGTTGCAAGATGCCAATTTTGGGGGGTTACACTTGCAAGCATTCTTTGTTTCAATTATTGATTTCAAGGTTAATTCCTAAATCAGGGTTTGACTAAGGCAAACACTCCCCCCAACAAACAAACACATTTTTCTTGTAGGTACAGGTTCAGAACAACAAATCGGGATGGAGATTCAGATACCCTTTTCGGCAAACTTTCAGGATCCAAAAATAGAATTTCAGTCTGAGACTTTTTAGGTTGATTGTGACCTAGGGCACAATCAAAAATTTTGGCAAATTATGACATTGAATTGAGGGTACAAATCGGAACTGTCCCAGAATGGAGAAAGATTTCTGGGTTTTGTCCGTCTCTGCATTTCTATTCCAAATCTGGTCTCAGATTTTCCAAAAAACTCAACACAAGCTTCAGAAAACAACATTCTTTAGATCTATGGTATTTCAAGGTTAGTGCATTTCTCCTATTCAATTCAATTAAGGTTAGAAATATTTCTACATCTATTGCACATTCAAATAAATAAATGGGTACTTAAGATCTTTCTTTTATTCTTATGTTCAAATGATGGATTCTTTTATGCATTGATCCTTTCATTTTGGATTAATCAAATTGGATCTTTCATTTGTACATCTAAGGATAGAAGGATAACATCTTATTTACCCCCATAATATATTCAAATGTATTTCCTTTTATGTTAAATGATCCACTTTCATAAACACCCCTCATTTTAGATGTTACATTTTGGTGAACCCGCGATAGACAACTCTTTCTTTTTGGTGTTAGATTTGTATCTTGTGTTAGATATTACATGCATTTAAAAGTAGGTTTTTTTTTATGATCTTGCATTTATATTCCAAAAATACACAAAAAATTATAAAATTTCTTTAAAAACACAAAAACATTTACATGCTTGTAATTTTATTGTGTGTTCAACATGTATGACTCTTGTTTTGAATACTTTGATGAAGATTTTATTGTACAAGAGAATAGATCCCCTAATGAGGTACATGGAAATGAGGAAGAAATTTGTTCGAATGAGATGTTCATTGATTCTATTCCTATTTTATCCTCCTCAAAAACCTCTTCAATTGACCTTTACCATAGTGTGCATGGTTACGTTCATGTTCCATTATTTTCAACATTGATACACTTGGTGTGTGTGATGTTTCTTTGTCCTCTCTTGTATTACCTTGTAAAGATATATTAGAGCAGGAAGATGACTTTAATATTTCCCTCCATGGAGATGAGTTAGGGATTGATGTTAATTCTTCTCCTAATATATGTATTTTCTATGAGCCTACTTTAAAATACAATTCTTTCTCCTTTTGGAATCAAGCTTTAGACGCTCTTACAATGTGCTTTATTGATAGGGATGATAATCCTCCTATTTGGGATGAACCTTTGGATTCAGATATTGATTACTCTCTTCCTCATGAATCCATTATGGATGATTCTATGTTTTGGGATGAACCCTTGGATAAAGACATTGATTTATCTCCTCTTTGTGAAGATGCTTTGTGTATAGTCAGAAAATGGAAGCACTTCCATAGGAGACTGGTTTAGCCTTCCGGGTGAGTGGTTTGGGGTCATGACAAGCACCTCTGAATGGGTTCCTAATCTTGACATGGATTCCCCCCTGACCTGCCTTTCTAACCTCCATTTCCTGACCTAAATTCTGCATTCTGGGTCTCTGACCTATGATCTTGGGATCTGGGGACAGGGTCGACCTCCTAGGATAGGGTTGACCTTGGACCTGCCCTAGTACATGGTCGACCTTAGCCCTGCCCTAGGACATGGTCAACCTCAGCCCTGTCCTAGGATAGGGCCGACCTCGACCCTGTCCCAGGGTCCAAATCCTGGGAACTTTTGGTTTCTGGGATGTCGGTCTTCACAAAATGTCTATTCCTACTTCCAGGTCGGCTGTTTCGGGTTCCGAATCGGTTGATTCCTAAATTATATTTAATATAGGTCCTATCCTAGGGGTAAAAGCTTAAATGATGATTTAATTATCTTATGTAGGCCTCCTTAGAATATTGTGCCCTAGTTTCATATAAAAGGGAGCTTTCTCCTCTCATTTTCTCAAACCACGATCAAGCAATTGAAGTCTTCTAATCAAGCATCACGCATCCTTATGAAATGAAGTCCATGCAAGAAATTAAGAAATATTTGAAGCAAGCATCCATCATTCTCAAGTATCCATTTGCATGAAGGAGATCCATTGGAGGCCATTGAAGGATTCAAGCCAAAAAAGTGCCCTTTTGGTGATCTCTCCAT
>MU225649.1:2249936-2265717 GCA_018584345.1 Thuja plicata | reverse complement strand
CCTTTACCAAGAGTTTGTGTTGAACTCATACTCTTGCTAAAGTGGGGGCTAAATGTATAGTCATAAAATGGAAGCACTTCCATAGGAGACTGGTTTAGCCTTCCAAGTGAGTGGTTTGGGGTCATGAAAAGCACCTTTGAATGGGTTCCTGATCTTGACATGGATTCCCCCCTGACCTGCCTTTCTAACCTCCATTTCCTGACCTAAATTCTGCATTCTGGGTCTCTGACCTATGATCCTAGGATCTGGGGACAGGGTCAACCTCCTAGGATAGGGTCAACCTCGGCCCTACCCTAGGATAGGGTCAACCTTGGCCCTTTCCTAGGACAGGGCCGACCTCGACCCTGTCCCAAGGTCCAAATCCTGGGAACTTTTGGTTTCCGGGATGTCGGTCTTCACAAAAAGTCTATTCCTGCTTCCGGGTCGGTTGTTTCAGGTTTTGAATTGGTTGATTCCTAAATTATATTTAATATAGGTCCTCTCCTAGGGGTAAAGGATTAAATGATGATTTAACTATCCTATGTAGGCCTCCTTAGAAGATTGTGCCCTAGTTTCATACAAAAGGGAGCTTTCTCCTCTCATTTTATCAAACCCCGATCAAGCAATTGAAGTCTTTTAATCAAGCACCAAGAATCCTTATGAAATGAAGTCCAAGAAAGAAATTAAGAAAGATTTGAAGCAAGCATCCATCATTCTCAAGTACCCATTTGCATGAAGGAGATCCATTGGAGGCCATTGAAGGATTCAAGCAAAAAAGTGCCCTTTTGGTGATCTCTCCATCCATCTTCTTCCAAAGCCCTTGTCAAGTTCAAGAATCCATTCAAGAATTGGTGTTGGAGATCTACAAGCATGAGATTGAAGACATCCTTCCATTCTACATTCCATGTTTTGAAGCATACTTGTGGATCCATGGATTCGAATATGCCACATGGACATTACAAGCAAGGTGAATTTGAGTTTTGCTTTGTTATTCTTTATGCAATTTTCAATTACATATATTAAGGTTAATTTCAAAACCGAGGTTTGACCAAGGCAAACCCCTTTACCCCAATAAACAAATATTTTTCTTGCAGGTACGAGTTTGGGACTGTAGATCCGAGGCTAGATCTGGATACCCTTTTCGGATTTCTTTCAGACTGTGCGAACAGTGACACTTTCAGAGTTGAGCAGATCGAGTTGGCAAAAGTGGTATAGGGTCAACCTTTTTCATAAGAAGACATCAAGATAGAAAAATATTTCTGGGTTTTGTCCGTCTCTGTGTTCCGGTTCGGTATCAACTGTCAACATATCCAGAAACAGTGTACAGATCTCAGAAAATAGCAATCTTTGATCTGTCATTTTGTAAAGTTGGTACTTTCTCCTATTCTTTTCAATTACTGTAATTAATCATATTAATCAATCAATTTATAGAATTTAAGATCCCCTTTCTTGGTCTCTTTCCAAATAGTGGATTCATTTGTGTATTAACCCTTTAGGGTTGATCAAAATTGGATCTCCTATTTGTGTATTTGAGGGTGAAAGAAAGGAGCATCTTATCTTCCCTTAATCACAATCACAATTGCAATATACAATCAATCAAATTCAATTAAGTGTAAAGTAGGGTTAAGGAAATCAACACAAATAACAATTAACATTTCAACCCCCCCCTCCCTTAACCAAACTTTTTCATCTTTACACTTTGATACAAGAGGGTGATTTATTAATGGATGTCATATTCAGACATGATGATGACTCTTTTTCTAAAACACACTCCCCTTATATGGACATTTTAGAGAAAGGAGAGAACATTATTGATACATTACCTCTAATTGGGATTCCTTCTAGTGATGAGGCATTAGCGAAAAATGATATGAATTCCCTTAATGCTCTCCCTCTTAGTGATGATCCTACGGAGAATCAAGTTCCTAACCCATCTTCTCCTAGGACGTATTCCTTTATTTTTCCTTCTTGTGAATCTATCGAACATACTAATGATGACATAGTGACTACTAAAGTTCCATTGATTCCTTTCAATATGGATTCTTGTTATGGTTCTGGTTTTCATTTACTAGTTAAACAAGGATTCCATGGTCAAGTATGTGGTAAGAATAAACAGGGAATTCAAATGACCTTACAGAATGGGGGGCATGAGAATTCTTATGGATTGGGATTTAATCCTCAATAGCATAGCAATGTTACCAACATCTCAAATAAAATTTCAAAACATGATGACCCTATGAAGGAATTTGACCAAGAGGTTGTTCTGCCTAAACTCCTTCGTGCTTAGATGATTACTAGACCTAAACACAAAAAGAAACGTAGTCTATACTTGAAGATTCTTCATTTTTGTTTCTATCATAGATTTGATGATCACTCTAATTAATTTCAAGCTTTACATTATAAGATTAGGGAACTCATTGATAGTAAAATTATTTATATATCATGTGGCAATGAGTTGTATTTCAATACTATTTTCTCTAAATAACATTTATGTTCCTATTATGGAATTCCATGTTATGTAAACAATGTTATCCTAATCTTTGGGGGCTTGTTGTCTTGCATAGTATTGTGAGTGAAATAATAGGTCCCTTTTCATCCTTGTTCCTATGCTTGGGGGGCAAGGATGCCATCTCCTTATTTTTTGTCTTTCTAGGATTCACTTTTCCCTTGGTTAAGTAGTATCTATCTATTATGTGATATCCAACATACATGAACATTTTGGTTTACATTGAGGATCTATGTCCTTGATTATAACCTATTTCATTGTTTGACATTGGGTTTGGTTGATAAATCTCTTACCTTGGAAACTGAATAGTGTGCTATCCCTCATAAGGGTTAATTCTTCACTTCTCACATGATATCTCTTTGCTACAATTTCTCTTGATATAATTTGATATATCCCTTGCTTTCACCCCTGGTGGGAAAGGTATTTTCCTTCTTCCTCTATCTAAGGATCTACTTTCCTTAGCTTAGTAGCATTTTTTTATCATATAACATTATTTCCTTATAAAGATGTATGTTTTTGACGATGGATACCCTCTTATATGGGAGGTGATTGTCCTAGGTCATCACCTCTTCTTAATTTTTTTAACTATGCTCTTGATAAACTCTTTCCCTTGCTTTGGTTAGAGTTTGACTCCTTCATTCCAAGATTCCTCTTCCTCTTCATTGCGGGGAGCTAGATGATTGAATCTTTTGTCCCTCTTTTCTTTGGAAGATGACATTTTATGTTAAGCACTCCTCTATGGTGGGGGTCTTGATGATAAGGTATCTTCCTCTTTGAGGATACTTTTTCCATATGAGACATATCCATTTCACGATTATCTATGTTCTTAGAGGTAAGGGTCAATACTCTTTGCTAAGGATATAGTGTATATTGTTGTTAAAATGGATATCTCCTTACCTTGTGAAGTAGGTATCCTCTTTCTCTCCCTTATCCTGCCTAGTGGGTAGTCATGATAAGGAGGGGGGCATATATAGGGTCTCCCTTATACTATATTTTACATTTTACAACATGCTAAATCCTCGGAAGGTAACGCACATAAGTTGCTAAATCCTGAAGAGACAAACATTTTTTTTTGCTAAATCCTTGGAAGGTAACGCACATAAGTTGCTAAATCCTGAAGAGATATGTATTTTTAAATTTTACAATATGCTAAATCCTTGGAGGGTAACACACATAAGTTGCTAAATCTTGAAAAGATAGGCATTTTATACATTTTTCATAGTGATACAAGAATGTGGATCTATGGATATTTTAAAAGCCATCAGAAGACACATTACAATTACAAAGTACAGTTTATGGGTGAACCTATTTGGGCTCTCCCTCCTTGGTGATTCATGTTAAGGTGGGCATCTTACTAGGTGAGGTAATCACTTTTCTCTTTTCTCTCTTTTGCTTTCATGCTAGTAGGATTAGATCATGAAGCTATGTTATCTGTAGTGTTGCTCTTGTCTTACTTATGTAATCATGTATGTTTTCTATAATTGATTGCTCTTTACTTCCATATATTTATGCATGTATGTTGAGTTAGAATCCTTGGTCTGGGGGCTCATGTCCTTGACTTAGTGATGTTCTACCTCGCTGCGATCCACCAGAGTCTTTCTTCTAACTTTACTGTGAGTATGTTTGATTTCCATACTCCCGCTAAAGTGGGGGCTTAATGTGTCATCTTAAAATGGAATAAATTCCATGTTAAGAGAATTTATCCCTCCTTAAGGGATGGTTTTGACCACCATCACATTTTCCCCTCATTTCTGCATCCTCTACTACTTATCTACCTATTTAGGACCCTCATTGGGCCTCTTCGGGCACCGTCCATCCCAACTGGCATGTTTTTAGGGGGTCCTAGCTCCCTGGGTCAAGGTCAACCTTGACCTTGACCTAGGTCAAGGATGACCTCAACCTTGACCTATGTCAAGGATGACCTCGACCTTGACCTGGGCCCCCCTTTCAAATTTGGAAGTGTCGGCTGCGGGAGGTTATAAAAATTTCATTTCCTGCTTCCAGGTCGGCTGTTTTGGGTTCTGAAGTGATGATTCTTAAATTATATTTAACATAGGTCCTATTATAGGGACATGAGTCTAATTGTAGTTTAATTCTCCTATGTTGGCCTCTCTAGAAGATTGTTCCCTATTTTTATATAAAAGGAAGCTTTCTCCTCTCACTTTCTCTAAGTCTCTCAAAGTAAAGGACCAAGGAAGTATGATCAAGTGCCTCTAAAGAAGTCATCAAGAAAAAATTTCAAGCATCCATTATTCTACATGTTTTCAATCTTTCAAAGTGTTCAAGTCTTCCTCTCAAGCATCCAAGTTCTCCATTGAAGATCAAGGATTCAAGCTTTCAAGCCTTTGAAGGGATTTGGTTCAAGCATTCAAGATTCATCATTCAAACCCTAGATCTATCCATCATGATGGTGTGATATTCCTTCAAGATCCTTTGTGCATCCTCAAACACTCATTCATTCTCCCTTCAAGGTGGATTCCAAGAATACAATCATGGAGGTTTATGGTTTCTAATTGAGTCCAAACTTTCATATTTACATACTTGTTTACATTCAAAATACACTTGCATTTCTATTTGAATATCATAGCTTCATTATTAAATTTACTTCCACTACTTGCAAGCATTCTTTGTTTCAATTATTGATTTCAAGGTTAATTCCTAAATCAGGGTTTGACTAAGGAAAACCCTTTCCCCAACAAACAAACCCCTTTTTCTTGTAGGTACAGGTTCAGAACAGTAGATCGGGATGGTGATTCGGATACCATCTTCAAAAAACTTTCAGGATTCGAAAAACAAAATTTTAGTTTGAGACTTTTTAGGTCGATTGTGTAGAAGTTGAGAAATCAAACTTCACAGTTGGTCAAGAACACCTACATGCAAATAACCTATTGCAGAAAGGAAACCAAGGAGGCAAAAGAAAAACTTGGAAATCTTAGTGGAGTGAGAGAAAATTGTATTCCAAGATAAAAAAACAATAATTACAAGAGTTCAACCTATAAGGTGAAAAAAAAACCCTAAAAGGAAAAAAGCTAGGTTGTGCATAGTAATTAATATAAAATATTAATTATATGCACCTAAGTGACAGCTTAAGAAAAATAGAGTAATAGACAACTTAATAATTAAATCAAAGTGATCTAATTAATAATTGAAGATAAATAATTACTCTAACACCGCCCCTTAAGCAAAGCTTAGGAGGTAAGCTAACCTAGCACAACTATGAAAGCAGGAAAAATGGGTCCCAGCAACAAGGCCTGATCAGGTACCCAATACAAGGAAATCTCTGTGAACTGGAGATAAAGGAGAAAACCCAATGGGAAAAACCCCTCTCCAAAAAGAGATAGAACAAACATGCTGAAAAAACATGAAGGAAGGAAGGCCTCAAGAAGACGCCCAAGGCAAACTTCTGTCACCCCAAGCATAGAACACAATTGAAGATAGCACGGAGATGCAAAAGGTTTGGCGAAGATGTCAGCAACCTGCACATCAGTGGGAATTTACTCTAAAGTGAGAACACCATCCTGAATCTACTGACGGATGAAATGCATATGAATCTCAATGTGTTTAGTGCATTGATGCTCCACCGGGTTGTAGGAAATGTGAATAGCACTCTGATTGTCACACCACAGGATAGTTGGACGATCAGGAGGAAAACCAAACTCAGTCATCAACTACCGAAGCCATAAAATCTCCTGACTAGCATGCACTGCCACTCTATACTCAGCCTTTGTAGATGAAAGTGCGTGAGCATTCTAATTCTTGCACAACCATGTGATAGGACCAGAGCCAAGAAAAATAAAAATCCAGAAGTAGAGTTCCGATCATCAACATCACCAGCCGAATCTGAGTTAGTGAAGCCAACAATGTGAGGAACCCCTAATGTGTAATGAATGCCATACATAAGTGTGCCTTGAATGTATCTCAAAATGCACTTGGTAGCTTGCCAAGGACTCTCATCAGGCTCATGTGAGAACCGAGGGACAAGACCAATTGTAAAGGAGAGATCAAGATGAGTGTGTGTTAGGTACAACAATCTTCCAACCAACTGCCGATACAATGTACGATCTACTGAAGGTGAAGTGCAAGAGGTAGACAAGGTAACACCCAACTGAAAAGGTGTGGGAGAAGGCTTGCAATCAAGCATATCAAAGTGCTGAAGCATGTCAAGAGCATACTTCTACTGGTAAAAAATGATCCCAGTAGAGGACTGAACAATCTGCAGACCCAGAAAGAAGTGTAACGGACCAAGATCAGTAATCTCAAATTGATCCATCAATGCACGCTGAACATCCTAAATCATAGAAGATGAGCTACCTGTGATGAAAAGATCATCAACATATAGCACAAGGATCAAAACCTCATCCTCAAGACACTGAATGTGGACTATAGGATCATAATGACAGTGTGTGAAACCAGTAGAAAGCAGAAAGGAGTCCATCTTCTCATACCAAGCTCGAGGGGCCTGTTTGAGACCATACAAAGAACACCGAAGTCTACAAACCAAGAAGGAATTCTGCACAAATCCCTGAGGCTACTCCATGTAAATCTCCTTAGTAAGATCACTGTGCATGAATGCAGTCTTCACATCCATCTGAACAATGGGACATCCCTGAGAAGCTGTGAGGGATAAGACAAGGTGAATAGAGTGAATCTTGGCGATAGGTGCAAATGTCTCAGTGTAATCAATACCCTCAACTTGTGAAAAATCCTTCGCAACAAGACATGCCTTGTACTTATCAGTAGAACCATCAGTAGAAAACTTAGTACGATACAACCACTTGCATCGCACTAACTTTCTTCACTTAGGAAGAGAATAAAGATCCCAAGTATGATTTTTCATCAAAGAAGAATACTCCTCCTCCATAGCACTGTCCCACTCAGTATGTCTTGTCGCTGCAACAAATGTCTGATGGTCACCACAAATAGCATGACTTAGAAGACTGGAACCCACAATATGAGACTGGGTGTGACGGGAAGTGGAAGGGTCACCAGCCAGAGATGATGTAGTATCAACTGTAACAGAAGCCCATCTAGGCATCAATGGAGGATCATGTGGTGGAGGTAGATGGGGATCACCAAGATCATCAACCTCATCATCTTGAAAAGAAACGAGAAGAGATGAGGGAGTAGTGGTAAGTGAAGTAGACTCTGGAAGAAGGGTATCTACTATAGGAAGGCGCTCATCAAACTGGACATCCCATGAGAACAGGACCTCTCTAGAATCAGGATTAAACAACATGTATGCCTTAACATCCTCACAGTAGTCAACAAAAATGAGGCGTCAGCTCTTCTGCTCCATTTCTTTCCTTTGAGCATCAGGTACAAATGCCCAAGCTTCACTACCAAAAACTCAGAATGAAGATACATCAGGCTTGACATGAGACCAAGCCTCCTCAGAAGTCATATGTTGAACTTCCTTGTGAGGAATTTGATTCTAAATATAGTTGGCACAATTGATTGCCTCTGCCCAAAAGTATGAATCCATGGACTTGGACTGTATCATACAATTAGCCATCTCCTGAAGTGTTCTTTTCTTTCTCTCTGCCACACCATTCTGTTGAGGGGTGTAGGGCACTGAAAATTGATGCTGAAGACCATGTTTAGAGCTAAAATCCCTGAAATCTTGGTTCACATACTCCCACCCATTATCTATGTGTATCCACCAAATAGAAAGACTAGATTACTTCTCTACAAATGTCTTAAAGACTCGAAATGAATCAAAGACATCAAACTTGTACTTCAAAAAGTACACCCATGTGCACCTGGAGAAGTCATCAATGAAAGTAAGCACATATCTGGTGCCAGAAAAAGGAGTAGGAAATGACATGAGGTCACTATGAATCAACTCCAATGGTGCCAAAGCACGAGTAGCTCATCCATGAGGAAAAGGATCCGTGTGTTGTTTTCCAAGAACACAACCCTGACAAACCCCATCAGTACAAGAAATCAAAGGAAGCCAGAGAAAAAGTGCCTGTGTGCTCATCTACTAAAGATATCTGTAATTGGCATGGCCCAAATGCTCATGCCAAAGTCTGCTCACTGAATCTGCATGTGCTATAAGATAGGAACCTGTGCCATCAGATGACTCAAATCCATCAAATCCTTATAGGAGGGATGCAGAGTTAACACTCCCAATAGCCACAATCATATCAGAATCATGTAAGTCCTGAATAACCATGTCATGTGGTGAGAAATGAACTATCTTACCAGAGCCAGAGTGGCAAATCTAATAGATAGACAATAGGTTCGTCAAAATGTCAGGGACAAAAAGAACATCCTGAAGAGAACCCCCAGCTAATGCAACAGAACCAGAACCCAAAACTAAAAGATGAGATGAGTTCCCAACAACAATCTGTAAAGTAGCACAAGGAGCAAGTGAGGTGACCAACTGCTGAGTGTGAGTCATGTGGTGAGAGGCACCGAAATCAAGAATCTAGGTGGGCCTAGAAGTCGTAGCTCATGTAGTAAGAGCATGACCTTTCCCTGCAGGGGAGGATGTGGACAGAGGAGTTGAAATGTGATGCTCCTACATGGCTTCCTCTAAAGCCTCCAAACATTTCCAACACCTAGAAATAGGATGTCCATCCTTTCCACAAAAGCTACAGGTCTCAACTGGTTTCTTCTTAGTCTTGGAGGTAGACTCAGTAGACTTTGAAGAAGATTTACCCTTGTTAAGGTTAGTCGGAGGTTTTGAATCAGTTTTCTGTGCAGGTTTGGAGAAATACTCATTGCCTGTTGAATCTTTCTTTGGTTTGGATTTTTGTTTTGGTTTCCCCTGCGAAGATTGAGCAACCAATGCTTGGCTGGAAGAGCCAGAAGCATCCATATGTTGGATCTTTGCCTGTTCCTTTGTTAACCAATCACAAAATGTCTCAAATGAAGGCATGGTGTGTCTAGCACCCAAAGCATCCATAGTGGATTAGAAAGTGGAAGAAAAGATATGATACTGTCCTCTCAACTTTGAGAGTGTCAAGAAGATACACTCATCATCTATCTTGGTTTTCCCACATTTTTGTAAAACTGAGCGCAGATATTTGAACTTCATTAGGAAGTCCTCAATGGTGGGGATGCTGGTAGGTGTCAAAGAAGTCAGCTCTACATCAAGCTGTAGTGCTCGGAACTCATTCACTGTGCCCAAAAAATATGAAAACTTGCCCCAAATAGCCCTAGGAGTGGCCAAACCATCCAGGTGAAACAAGAGACTGTCAGAGATGTTCAGTGCAATCAAGCCCATGGCTTCATCCATTTTGTTTCTATGCTGAAGAACCTCTAAAGGGCACTGCAGGGTAGGTTGGTGTTCATCCAGACATGACCATAAGCCACATGACATAAGTAGCCTGGTCATGTGTGCTTTCTAGGTGTGATAATTGTGTGGTGTTAGCCGGGCCATAGAGGGGTCTGACATTGAGAGAAGAAGTAGACGAAAGTAGAAGGGTCATTTTTGAATTAAATTATAGAAATAAAATGCACCCCCCCATAATTTATAATTCTATCCCCCGTACAACAAAGAAACAAGTTTAGAAAGCACAAAAAATGAGAAGAAAACCTGAATGCTAGATGTAGAGATGGAGGAAATTGAAGCCTCTACTTCAATACCAAAAAAAAGAGCTCAAAAGACTAAATCAACAAATGAGACCAACACCATGGCATCTAGATTGGAAGCACCTTTCTGACGATATTTTATTTTTCAAAAATGGATGCCGTATGCACAAGTTATGGCCAAAAAACCAACTACCCCTATGAAAATAGCTCTCTGAAAAAATCAGAGATGAGAAATAATTTGAAGGTGAAATGACCGTCGCAGCACCTGACAAAAAAATTGACGACCGTATGGTTGTCAAAAGATTGTCTTCCAAAAAAAATGTCAGCTGCCGAAAAATTTGAAAAAGTCACCGAAAAAAGTGGGCCCGCTGGAAAGTGACGTCACTTTTCGACTGATGATGTCAATGACTGTGCAGAGGGTGGTGGCGGCGATCTGGTGGCGGTGTGGCCGGCAGAGGTGGTGGCTTGGTGGCAGGCCGCCAGCTCCCAGGCGGTTCCTAGGTGGCTGCACCTGCGATGGTTGCTCTGGTGGTCTGCGGGCGGTGCGCTAGTGGAGGCTAGGCGCGGAGTGGGCTGGGGTGGCACCGGGATGGCGCGGCGGTAGCCGCTTTGGGTTGCACTTTGGCAGCACCTTAAAAACCTAAAAAATAAGTATTTTTTTTAAATTTTTTTTTCGATTTGCATGTCATACGGCCAAGGAGGGAGAAATTCTTTCCCAGAGGTCACTGTGGAAAAAAATAATAAACTTTATATGATTTTTGACTCTCCCGGGCCTTTTGAGCGTGATGGTGGCCTTCATTTTTGCTCAAAGTGCTCTAGAAAAAGGTGCCTCCTCAAGATTGAAGAAAAAACCCTAGAGAAGCTGTAGTTTTCTTCTTTAAATCACGGCTTCAAAAACCTTCAGACCACGCAGTAGCAGGAAGCTTTGATACCATGTAGAAGTTGAGAAATCCAACTTCACAGTTCGCTAAGAACACCTGCATGCAAATAACCTGTTGCAGAAAGGAAACCAAGGAGACAAAAGAAAAACTTGGAAATCTCAGCGGAGTGAGAGCAAATTGTATTCCAAGATTAAAAAAAACAATAATTACAAGAGTTCAACCTATAAGGTGGATGAAAAACCCTAAAAGCAAAAAAGCTAGGTTGTGCATAATAATTAATATAAAATATTAATTATATGCACCTAAGTGACAGCTTAAGCAAAATAGAGTAATAGACAACTTAATAATTAAATCAAAGTGATCTAATTAATAAGTGAAGATAAATAATTACTCTAACACCGCCCCTTAAGCAAAGCTTAGGAGGTAAGCTAACCTAGCACAACTATGAAAGCAGGAAAAATGGGTCCCAGCAACAAGGCCTGATCAGGTACCCAATACAAGGAAATCTCTGTGAACTGGAGATAAAGGAGAAAACCCAATGGGAAAAACCCCTCTCCAAAAAGAGATAGAACAAACATGCTGAAAAAACATGAAGGAAGGAAGGCCTCAAGAAGACGCCCAAGGCAAACTTCTGTCACCCCAAGCATAGAACACAATTGAAGATAGCACGGAGATGCAAAAGGTTTGGCGAAGATGTCAGCAACCTGCACATCAGTGGGAATTTACTCTAAAGTGAGAACACCATCCTGAATCTACTGACGGATGAAATGCATATGAATCTCAATGTGTTTAGTGCATTGATGCTCCACCGGGTTGTAGGAAATGTGAATAGCACTCTGATTGTCACACCACAGGATAGTTGGACGATCAGGAGGAAAACCAAACTCAGTCATCAACTACCGAAGCCATAAAATCTCCTGACTAGCATGCACTGCCACTCTATACTCAGCCTTTGTAGATGAAAGTGCGTGAGCATTCTAATTCTTGCACAACCATGTGATAGGACCAGAGCCAAGAAAAATAAAAATCCAGAAGTAGAGTTCCGATCATCAACATCACCAGCCGAATCTGAGTTAGTGAAGCCAACAATGTGAGGAACCCCTAATGTGTAATGAATGCCATACATAAGTGTGCCTTGAATGTATCTCAAAATGCACTTGGTAGCTTGCCAAGGACTCTCATCAGGCTCATGTGAGAACCGAGGGACAAGACCAATTGTAAAGGAGAGATCAAGATGAGTGTGTGTTAGGTACAACAATCTTCCAACCAACTGCCGATACAATGTACGATCTACTGAAGGTGAAGTGCAAGAGGTAGACAAGGTAACACCCAACTGAAAAGGTGTGGGAGAAGGCTTGCAATCAAGCATATCAAAGTGCTGAAGCATGTCAAGAGCATACTTCTACTGGTAAAAAATGATCCCAGTAGAGGACTGAACAATCTGCAGACCCAGAAAGAAGTGTAACGGACCAAGATCAGTAATCTCAAATTGATCCATCAATGCACGCTGAACATCCTAAATCATAGAAGATGAGCTACCTGTGATGAAAAGATCATCAACATATAGCACAAGGATCAAAACCTCATCCTCAAGACACTGAATGTGGACTATAGGATCATAATGACAGTGTGTGAAACCAGTAGAAAGCAGAAAGGAGTCCATCTTCTCATACCAAGCTCGAGGGGCCTGTTTGAGACCATACAAAGAACACCGAAGTCTACAAACCAAGAAGGAATTCTGCACAAATCCCTGAGGCTACTCCATGTAAATCTCCTTAGTAAGATCACTGTGCATGAATGCAGTCTTCACATCCATCTGAACAATGGGACATCCCTGAGAAGCTGTGAGGGATAAGACAAGGTGAATAGAGTGAATCTTGGCGATAGGTGCAAATGTCTCAGTGTAATCAATACCCTCAACTTGTGAAAAATCCTTCGCAACAAGACATGCCTTGTACTTATCAGTAGAACCATCAGTAGAAAACTTAGTACGATACAACCACTTGCATCGCACTAACTTTCTTCACTTAGGAAGAGAATAAAGATCCCAAGTATGATTTTTCATCAAAGAAGAATACTCCTCCTCCATAGCACTGTCCCACTCAGTATGTCTTGTCGCTGCAACAAATGTCTGATGGTCACCACAAATAGCATGACTTAGAAGACTGGAACCCACAATATGAGACTGGGTGTGACGGGAAGTGGAAGGGTCACCAGCCAGAGATGATGTAGTATCAACTGTAACAGAAGCCCATCTAGGCATCAATGGAGGATCATGTGGTGGAGGTAGATGGGGATCACCAAGATCATCAACCTCATCATCTTGAAAAGAAACGAGAAGAGATGAGGGAGTAGTGGTAAGTGAAGTAGACTCTGGAAGAAGGGTATCTACTATAGGAAGGCGCTCATCAAACTGGACATCCCATGAGAACAGGACCTCTCTAGAATCAGGATTAAACAACATGTATGCCTTAACATCCTCACAGTAGTCAACAAAAATGAGGCGTCAGCTCTTCTGCTCCATTTCTTTCCTTTGAGCATCAGGTACAAATGCCCAAGCTTCACTACCAAAAACTCAGAATGAAGATACATCAGGCTTGACATGAGACCAAGCCTCCTCAGAAGTCATATGTTGAACTTCCTTGTGAGGAATTTGATTCTAAATATAGTTGGCACAATTGATTGCCTCTGCCCAAAAGTATGAATCCATGGACTTGGACTGTATCATACAATTAGCCATCTCCTGAAGTGTTCTTTTCTTTCTCTCTGCCACACCATTCTGTTGAGGGGTGTAGGGCACTGAAAATTGATGCTGAAGACCATGTTTAGAGCTAAAATCCCTGAAATCTTGGTTCACATACTCCCACCCATTATCTATGTGTATCCACCAAATAGAAAGACTAGATTACTTCTCTACAAATGTCTTAAAGACTCGAAATGAATCAAAGACATCAAACTTGTACTTCAAAAAGTACACCCATGTGCACCTGGAGAAGTCATCAATGAAAGTAAGCACATATCTGGTGCCAGAAAAAGGAGTAGGAAATGACATGAGGTCACTATGAATCAACTCCAATGGTGCCAAAGCACGAGTAGCTCATCCATGAGGAAAAGGATCCGTGTGTTGTTTTCCAAGAACACAACCCTGACAAACCCCATCAGTACAAGAAATCAAAGGAAGCCAGAGAAAAAGTGCCTGTGTGCTCATCTACTAAAGATATCTGTAATTGGCATGGCCCAAATGCTCATGCCAAAGTCTGCTCACTGAATCTGCATGTGCTATAAGATAGGAACCTGTGCCATCAGATGACTCAAATCCATCAAATCCTTATAGGAGGGATGCAGAGTTAACACTCCCAATAGCCACAATCATATCAGAATCATGTAAGTCCTGAATAACCATGTCATGTGGTGAGAAATGAACTATCTTACCAGAGCCAGAGTGGCAAATCTAATAGATAGACAATAGGTTCGTCAAAATGTCAGGGACAAAAAGAACATCCTGAAGAGAACCCCCAGCTAATGCAACAGAACCAGAACCCAAAACTAAAAGATGAGATGAGTTCCCAACAACAATCTGTAAAGTAGCACAAGGAGCAAGTGAGGTGACCAACTGCTGAGTGTGAGTCATGTGGTGAGAGGCACCGAAATCAAGAATCTAGGTGGGCCTAGAAGTCGTAGCTCATGTAGTAAGAGCATGACCTTTCCCTGCAGGGGAGGATGTGGACAGAGGAGTTGAAATGTGATGCTCCTACATGGCTTCCTCTAAAGCCTCCAAACATTTCCAACACCTAGAAATAGGATGTCCATCCTTTCCACAAAAGCTACAGGTCTCAACTGGTTTCTTCTTAGTCTTGGAGGTAGACTCAGTAGACTTTGAAGAAGATTTACCCTTGTTAAGGTTAGTCGGAGGTTTTGAATCAGTTTTCTGTGCAGGTTTGGAGAAATACTCATTGCCTGTTGAATCTTTCTTTGGTTTGGATTTTTGTTTTGGTTTCCCCTGCGAAGATTGAGCAACCAATGCTTGGCTGGAAGAGCCAGAAGCATCCATATGTTGGATCTTTGCCTGTTCCTTTGTTAACCAATCACAAAATGTCTCAAATGAAGGCATGGTGTGTCTAGCACCCAAAGCATCCATAGTGGATTAGAAAGTGGAAGAAAAGATATGATACTGTCCTCTCAACTTTGAGAGTGTCAAGAAGATACACTCATCATCTATCTTGGTTTTCCCACATTTTTGTAAAACTGAGCGCAGATATTTGAACTTCATTAGGAAGTCCTCAATGGTGGGGATGCTGGTAGGTGTCAAAGAAGTCAGCTCTACATCAAGCTGTAGTGCTCGGAACTCATTCACTGTGCCCAAAAAATATGAAAACTTGCCCCAAATAGCCCTAGGAGTGGCCAAACCATCCAGGTGAAACAAGAGACTGTCAGAGATGTTCAGTGCAATCAAGCCCATGGCTTCATCCATTTTGTTTCTATGCTGAAGAACCTCTAAAGGGCACTGCAGGGTAGGTTGGTGTTCATCCAGACATGACCATAAGCCACATGACATAAGTAGCCTGGTCATGTGTGCTTTCTAGGTGTGATAATTGTGTGGTGTTAGCCGGGCCATAGAGGGGTCTGACATTGAGAGAAGAAGTAGACGAAAGTAGAAGGGTCATTTTTGAATTAAATTATAGAAATAAAATGCACCCCCCCATAATTTATAATTCTATCCCCCGTACAACAAAGAAACAAGTTTAGAAAGCACAAAAAATGAGAAGAAAACCTGAATGCTAGATGTAGAGATGGAGGAAATTGAAGCCTCTACTTCAATACCAAAAAAAAGAGCTCAAAAGACTAAATCAACAAATGAGACCAACACCATGGCATC
>MU225649.1:2181221-2248509 GCA_018584345.1 Thuja plicata | reverse complement strand
AAAAAAAACAATAATTACAAGAGTTCAACCTATAAGGTGGATGAAAAACCCTAAAAGCAAAAAAGCTAGGTTGTGCATAATAATTAATATAAAATATTAATTATATGCACCTAAGTGACAGCTTAAGAAAAATAGAGTAATAGACAACTTAATAATTAAATCAAAGTGATATAATTAATAAGTGAAGATAAATAATTACTCTAACACCCCCCTTAAGTGGAGCTTACGAGGTAAGATAACCTAGCACAACTATGAAAGCAGGAAAAATGGGTTCCAGCAACAAGGCCTGATCAGGTACCCAATACAAGAAAATCTTTGTGAACTGGAGATAAAGGGGAAAGCCCAGTGGGAAAAAACCCTCTCGAAAAAGAGATATAAAAAACATGCTGAAAAAACATGAAGGAAGGAAGGCCTCAAGAAGACCCCCCACGGACAACTTCTGTGACCCCAAGAATAGAACACAACTGAAGATAGTGCGGAGATGCAAAAGGTTTGGTGAAGATGTCAGCAACCTGCGCGTCAGTGGGAATGTACTCCAAAATGAGAACACCATCCTGAATCTGCTGATGGATGAAATGCATATGAAGTTCAATGTGTTTAGTGCAGTGATGCTCCATCGGGTTACGAGAAAGGTGAATAGTACTCTGATTATCGCACCACAGGACAGTGGGACAATCAGGAGGAAAACCAAACTCAGTCATCAACTACCAAAGCCATAAAATCTCCTGACTAGCATGCATCGCCACTCTATACTCAGCCTCTATAGATGAAAGTGCGTGAGCATTCTGCTTCTTGCATGACCATGTGATAGGACCAGAGCCAAGACAAAAGATAAAGCTAGAAGTTGACTTCTGATCATCAACATCACAAGCCCAATCTGAGTTAGTGAAGCCGACAATGTGAGGAACCCTTGATGTGTAATGAATGCCATACATAAGTGTGCCCTGAATGTATCTCAAAATGTGCTTGGCAGCTTGCCAAGGACTCTCATGAGGCTCATGTGAGAACTAAGAGATGAGACCAACTGCAAAGGAGAGATCAAGATGAGTGTGTGTCAGGTACAAGAAACTATCAACCAACTGTCGATATAATGTACCATCCACTGAAGGCAAAGTGAAAGAGGTAGAAAAGGTAACACCTGACTAAAAAGGTGTGGGAGTAGGCTTGAAATCAAGCATATAAAAGTGCTGAAGCATGTCAAGAGCATACTTCTACTAATAAAAAAAGATCCCAACAGAGGACTGAACAATCTGCAGACCCAGAAAGAAGTGTAACAGACCAAGATCAGTCATCTCAAATTGATCTATCAATGCATGCTGAACATCCTGAATCATAGAAGATGAGCTACCTATGATGAGAAGATCATCAACATATAGCACAAGGATCAAAACCTCATCCTCAAGATGCTGAATGTAGACTGTAGGATCAGAATGATAGCGTGTGAAACCAGTAGAAAGCAGAAAGGAGTCCATCTTCTCATACCAAGCCTGAGGGGCCTATTTGAGACCATACAAAGAAAACCAAAGTCTACAAACCAAGGAGGAATCCTGCACAAATCCTTGAGGCTGCTCCATGTAAATCTCCTCAGTAAGATCACTATGCAAGAATGCACTCTTAACATCCATCTGAAAAATGGGCCATCATTGAGAAGCTATGAGGGATAAGACAAGGTGAATAGAGTTCATCTTGACGATAGGGGCAAATGTCTCAGTGTAATCAATACCCTCAACCTGTGAAAAACCCTTCACAACAAGATGTGCCTTGTACTTATCAATAGAACCATCAGCAACAAACTTAGTACAATACAACCACTTGCATCACACTAACTTTTTTCCCTTAGGAAGAGAACAAAGATCCCAAGTATGATTTTTTATCAAAGAGGAATACTCCTCCTCCATGGCATTGTCCCACTTAGTATGTCCTGTCACTGTAGAAAATGTCTGAGGATCACCACAAATAACATGACTAAGAAGACTGGAACCTGCAATATGAGATTGGGTGCGATGGGAAGTGGAAGGGTCACCAGACAGAGATCTTGTAACATCAACTGTAACATTAGCTCATCTAGGCATCTGTGGAGGATCCTGTGGTAGATGTGGATGGGGATCACCAAGATCATCATCCTCATCATCCTTAAAATAAATGAGAAGAGATGAGGGAGTAGTGGTAAGTGAAGTAGACTCTGGAAGCAGGGTATCTACTGCAAGAAGGCGCTCATCAAACTAGACATCCCATTGGAACATACCTCTCTAGAATCAAGATTAAACAACCTGTATGCCTTAACATCCTCACAGTAGCCAAAAAAAATGAGGTGTTCACTCTTCCACTCTATTTCTCTCCTCTGAGCATCAGGTACAAAAGCCCAAGCTTCACTACGAAAAACTCATAATGAAGATACATCAGGCTTGACATGAGACCAAGCCTCCTCAAGAGTCATATGTCAAACTACCTTGTGAGGCATCCAATTATAAATATAGTTGGCAAAATTGACTGCCTCTACCCAAAAGGATGAATCCATGGACTTGGACTGTATCATACAATTAGCCATCTCCTGAAGTGTTTTGTTCTTTCTCTTTGCCACACAATTCTACTGAGGGGTGTAGGGCACTGAAAAGTGATGCTAAAGACCATGTTTAGAGAAAACTACCTGAAATCTTGGTTCACATACTCCCCCCCATTATTTGTGCATATTCGCCAAATAGAAAGACTAGATTTCTTCTCCACAAATGTCTTAAAGACTCAAAATGAATCAAAGACATCAGACTTGTACTTCAAAAAGTACACCCATGTGCACCTGGAGAAGTCATCAATGAGAGTAAGCACATATTTGGTGCTAGAAAAAGGAGTAGGAAATGACATGAGGTCACTATGAATCAACTCCAATGGTGCCAAAGCACGAGTAGCTCGTCCATGAGGAAAAGGATCCCTGTGTTGTTTACCAAGAACACAACCCTGACAAACCCCATCAGTGCATGAAATCAGAGGAAGCCCAAGAAAAAGTGCCTATGTGCTCATCTCATGGCCCAAACGCTCATGCCAAAGTCTGCTCACTAAATTTACATGTGCTATAAGATAGGAACCTGTGCCATCAGATGACTCAAATCCATCAAATCTGTATAGGCAGGATGCAGAGTCAACACTCCCAGTAGCCATAATCATATCAGAATCATGTAAGTCCTAAATAACCACATCATGTGGTGAGAACTCAACTCTCTTACTAGAGCTAGAGTGGTAAATCTGATAGATAGACAATAGGTTCATCAAAATGTCAGGGACAAAAAGAACATCCTAAAGAGAACCCCCAGCTAATGCAAAAGAACAAGAACCCAAAACTGAAAGATGAGATGAGTTCCCAACAAAAATCTGTGAAGTAGCACAAGGAGCAAGTGAGGTGACCAACTGCTAAGTGTGAGTCATGTGGTGAGAGGCACTGGAATCAAGAATCTAGGTGGGCCCAAAAGTCGTAGCTCGTGTAGTAAGGGCATGACCTTTCCCTATAGGGGAGGATGTGGACTGGGGAGCTAAAATGTGATGCTCCTACATGGCTTCCTCTAAAGCCTCCAAACATTTCCAACACCTAGAAATGTGATGTCCATCCTTTCCACAAAAGCTACAGGTCTTGACTGATTTCTTCTTAGTCTTAGAGGTAGACTTAGTAGACTTCGAAGAAGATTTACCCTTGGAAGGGTTAGCTGGAGGTTTTGAATCAGTTTTCTGTGTAGGTTTGAAGGAATACTCATTTCCTGCTGAATCTTTCTTCAGGTTGGATTTTTGTTTTGGTTTCCCTTATGAAGATTGAGCAACCATTGCTTGGATGGAAGAGCCAGAAGCATCCATCTTTTGGGTCTTTGTCTGTTCCCATGTCAACCGATCACAGAATGTCTCAAATGAAGGCATGGTGTGTCTAGCACCCAAAGCATCTACAGTGGAGTAGAAAGTGGAAGAAAAGATCTGATACTATCCTGTCAAATTTGAGAGTATCAAGAAGATACACTCATCATCTCTCTTGGTTTTCCCACATCCCTACAAAACTAAGCGCATAGATTTGAACTTCATCAGGAAGTCCTCAATGGTGGGAAAGGTGGTAGGTGTCAAAGAAGTCAGCTCTACATCAAGATGTAGTGGCCATAACTCATTCACTTTACCAAAAAAATCTAAAAATTTGCCCCAAATAGCCCTAGGAGTGGCCAAACTATCCAGGTGAAACAGGAGACTGTCGGAAATGTTCAGTGCAATCAAGCCCATGGCTTCATCCATTTTGTTTCTATGCTGAAGAACATCAAAAGGGCGCTGCAAGACAGGTTGGTGTTCATCTAGATATGACCATAAGCCACGTGACATAAGTAGCCTGGTCATGTGTGCTTTCTAGGTGTGATAATTGTGTGGTGTCAGCCGGGCCACAGAGGGGTCCGACATTGAGAGAAGAAGTAGATGGAAATAGAAGGGTTGTTTCTAAATTAAATTATAAAAATAAAATGCACCCACCCATAATGTATAATTCTACCCCCCCGTACAGCAATGAAACAAGTATAGAAAGCACAAAAAATGAGATGAAAAATTGGACGCTAGATGCAGAGATGGAAGAAACTGAAGCCTCTACTTCAACACAAGAAATGAGAGCTCAAGCTACCAAATTAGAAAATGGGACTAGCACCATCGTGTCTGGCTTGGAAACACCTTTTTGATGATATTTTATTTTTCAAAAATGGACATCGTATGCACAAGTTATGGCTGAAAAACCAACTGCCCCTCCAAAAAATAGCTCTCTAGAAAAAACAAGAGATAGGAAATAATTTGACGGTCAAACGGCCGTCGCAACACCTGGCAAAAAACAACAAACTTTATATGATTTTTGACTCTCCTAGGCCTTCTGAGTGCGATGGTGGCATCCATTTTTTCTCAAAGTGCTCCATAAAAAGGTGCCTCCTCAAGATTGAAGAAAAAATCCTAGAGAAGCTGTAATTTTCTTCTTTGAATCACGACTTCAAAAACCTTTAGACCAAGCAGCATCAAGAAAGCTCTGATACCATGTAGAAGTTGAGAAATCTAACTTCACAGTTCACCAAGAACACTTGCATGCAAATAACCTGTTGCAGAAAGGAAACCAAGGAGGCAAAAGGAAAACTTGGAAATCTCAGCGGAGTGAGAGAAAATTGTATCCCAAGATAAAAAAAACAATAATTACAAGAGTTCAACCTATAAGGTGAATGAAAAACTGTAAAAGAAAAAAAGCTAGGTTGTGCATAATAATTAATATAAAATATTAATTATATGCACCTAAGTGACAGCCTAAGCAAAATAGAGTAATAGACAACTTAATAATTAAATCAAAGTGATCTAATTAATAAGTGAAGATAAATAATTACTCTAACAGATTGTGACTTAGGGTGCAATTAGAAATTCCAACAAATGGTGACATTGACTTGAGGGTAGGAATTGGAACTATCTTAGAACGGAAAAAGATTTCTGGGTTTTGTCCATGTCTGCATTTCTATTCCAGATCTGCTCTTAGATTTTCCAGAAACTCAAAATAGGCTTCAGAAAACAACATTCTTCAGATTTGCAATATTTCAAGGTTAGTGCATTTATCCTATTCAATTCAATTAAGGTTAGCAATCTTTCTACATCTATTGCAAGTTCAAATAAATAAACGGGTACTTAAGATCTTTCTTTTATTCTTATTTTCAAATGATGGATTCTTTTATGTATTGATCCTCCCATTTTGGATTAATCAAATTGGATCTTTCATTTGTACATCTAAGGGTAGAAGGATAACATCTTATTTACCCCCATAATATATTCAAATGTAATGTATTTTATGTTAAATGATCAAATTTCATAAAACCCCCTCATTTTAGATGTTACACTTAATAAAATCTTGTTCTGCCTTAAATGCCTCATCTAAAGTCTTATTAAAACTATCCATATCTAATGTAACATTATCTGATATAAATGCCTCTTTAATAGGCGGTAGGGTATCAAATTCACCTTTCCAATCTGATATTTCTTTGATCTTATTATTATCTCCCTTTATTGGAGGAATAAACCTATTATAGTCTGACCTAAACATGCTAATTCTGGCTGGTATTTGATTTGCCTTGCCTTTGAAGAAAGAAAAAGTGGCTCCAATTTCCTCAATCTCTTCTCCCACTTGAGTTACAATCTCAGGAAGATCTGCCCTGTGTGGTTGTAAGGCTCCTAGCCTTTCAAAAAGTGATGTTCTTCCAGACCAGGTTCCAAAATAAGGGTTTAAAGCTGAAATATGATTATTGACCTCTATTTCTAGGTCAGGAAACTTAATATAAGCATTATGTACTAAATCAACTTTCCCTTTTAGGATAATAATCCTATGTTGCAGAACTTTACACAATACTTCCAAAGTCACTTTGTTGTGATCACTGCGTACTTGCTCTATCCCTACCGAGATATCCTCTATTGTTTCAAGCTGAGCATCTACAAATTTATTTGGTGGGGGAAGAATAGCCTTTGGGGCCTCTTTTAGTTTCTTATCCAATTCTTCCACCCTTCCTTCTAATGCTTTGATCTTGATGAAGCACAATTCCCTATCTTTTACCACTGCACTTGACTCATAAAAGAGCTTTTGATATATTTTGGACATCTGCTATTCTTTAGATTCATTTAAATGTGCAAAGTGAGTGAGTTCTTGAGAGATCTCTAAATCACCAGTGTTGTGGATAGACCAAATGATCTTATCCCCATCTTGTTTTTCTTGCACATTTATTAGAGAGAGTTTTTGTGTTTTTGGTGCAAGGGCCCACATTTCCAAAGAATGAGATCATGGATCATATCCACATCCCCTAATCAAGTCACCAATTTGTGTCTTTGAAGACAAGTTTGCATCTAGCTACCTCCTGATCTGATCAATGATGAAGGCAGATGCTAAATCCCATCCTTCAACAAGAAAAATCCCACTAGACTTAACCAATTTCCTTGCTTCTTCTACTGTCATTGTCTTAGATTCAGGATCACATTCTTGTAAGGCTTGCAAAGCTTCATTAGGCACTGTATCTCCCTCAGTTAGCTAAAATTGTGATCCAACTTGTTGTTGGTTTACCCAGATCAAGAAATCCTTAAATTCTTTAGTCTTGATGAAATTAGCATCACGTAAAAATTGTTCTTGATGCAATATCCTTTCATCCTGGCATAATAAGAGTGGCATTTCAATTTCCTCTATCTCATTCCCATTTACTTTCTTCCCTTCTCTGATCGCCTTCCTCAACTGGTGATCATAAGATCTATTACTAGTGATTAGGGCACTTATCATGTCTATTTTCTTTTCTTGTTCCTTAGCATGGGAAGGTTCCCATGATTCAATTTTATGTTTCTTCTTAGGTGGTTCATTAGTCACCTCAATGTCAGGTACTTCTATAAGGTCCACTTCCATTACTTTCTCTGTGCTAGGTGGCTAACACACTAGAGGAGGGCTATGAATTGAATAACCTCCATCACTTTCTTCCTCATACTCTGAAGAAGAGTGCTTGTCTGGACCCCTCTCTTTATCTTTAGTCATCCCTTCCAGTTGATTGTACAAGGCATTATATGACTCTATCATCTTAGTGAGTCTGTGTATGTAGGGTAGATCTAGAAAGAAACCCCCAAAGGGAATTCCCTTCTTCCTTATTTTATTTTCTAGGCTTACCAAATTCTGGTATTGATCATCTCTTCTGGTTACTTCTTCATCCTCTAGGATGTTTCTAATTAAATCTTATTCTATACACTCCTCACGTCCATTGACATTTGGTATAATTGGAGTAAGAAGTTTCTTAGTACCTTTAATAAAACCCTCTGGGTCTACATACCTATATATGGCCACATTCATTTTGTAATGACTCAGCCATTTATTTACTGAATCCAGGGCCCTTTTACCAATTAAGAAATGAATTTTTTTGAACTGTCTGTGTGTAAATGTACCCTTCTTGTGGGGAGCTAGGTGCTCCTTATCAGTCCACATCAACTGCCAAATGAATTCCATTGCAGCTATCCTGGGGGCCACATATTTTGGGAGAATATGAGGTGGTTGAGAACACCCATAAACCCTTATTATAGTGAATGTCCTCTCCAAATAGAAATCTCCCCAATTATGGTCTCCTGGCCATTTATCTACAAATTGAAAAGGTCTTAGGAGTTGTAAAACCTTGGTGGGTAATCTTGTCATATTTTCCCCTAGCATCTCCAAAATAGGATACAATCCAACTATGAAAAGCACAAAATTCATTCTCATGGGAGGTGTAGTTCCAAACCCTAAGCCATAACTGTACAAGATTTGGTTGTCCCTGGTAATATACCCTAGGCCTCAAATTTTGAGAGTCCATACTATTAATATTAAATAATAAGATCAAATGCATCAACATAGAATTATGCCTAAATTTAGGGATGGGCTCAGTGCATATATCAATTAAACCTTGATGCATTCAGTCAATTACATACTGAATGTAGTCATAATCAATATTGACATTTGAATTTTGCAAATCTAAAATAATCATCAAAAGGTCTGCAGACACTCTCTCAAGACCATCATCTACTCCCAAAACCTTGCACAATCCATAGACAATGTACTTCATATAGAAGCTTAAATATTTGTAGAAAATATCAGGGACAATCAACTTGGCTAAGCCTGACGTCTATGGGTTTGAAATAGGAATTGAGCTATCACTATTATGATAAAGATACTTTAAATGGATGATAACCTGAAACCCTTGGTGTCCTAGGGTCTCTATAATTCACTAAATCATTGGTAAAGAGTTCGTTATTTACCTTTTTTCCTTGACTGCTTCCAGAAAGTAGAGCTAGAAACTAATCAGAATAATTCCTTTTCCCACTTCTATTCATCTTCTTCTGCTTTAGCTGCTCCACTGGTTGAAGCTCTACTCATCGTTGACCTGTTCATCTTTATTGATCTTTGAATACCTTACTAATACAATTCTTTTTTGAAAAAGATAGGCTCTTGACTGTAAATTGCCCTAAAACTCACAATTCTTTGCTTCTGAATGCTCTAAAAATTATGCAGTCTTTTGGCTCTAAATGTTTTGAAAACTTGGTAAACTGAAATGTATGAAGGCTATGTCTATTTATTACTTTAGGAATCAAAAAATTAATCATATATAATAAAAATATTGTCCAAAATCTTAAATTTTATACAATTAGTGGTAGAACTAATTAAAAAGTTAGATGTAATGGATGCATTAGTATAATAAGAGACTCATTAAGTCAAGTTCCTTCATATAAGTGTTACATATTGTAGTTATTGCTAGGTAGAATTTTTGATGATTGCAGTTAAGTTAGTGAAAATATAAAGGATTTGTGTACATCATTAGTCATATAGCTGATTGCTAATTGCGATACTCTATATTAGTCACAGGGCTTATTGGTAGCTATTGTTAATGATATAAAAAAGAATTTATTTGTACATTCTAACTCATCTTTTTTGTGATGTGTAGGAATGAAAATATTTGTAGCAATAAGGAACTTCAGCATATAATTTTTGCCCATCTTATTTCAATTGATTTAGTCTACTTGAATGCTTTTTTCTACAAGAGTGTTTGGATAGGTTCGAATTGCATTCGTCAGAATTTAATAAAAACTGGAGGTCAAAATTACTTGTATCATCTTGCACCCTTCTTTACAATCACAACCATGGATTTCAATAAGAAACTTGTTCATTTCATATATGAAACATGCTAATATTATGGCCTTTACGATCAAGATCAGCACTTATTTATGGAATAAATAAGAGGACAAAATTAAGGAAATAATAATAGAATATATTTTGGTAATATATTTATTATTAATTACCCTTTGTCAAAATGAATTAATTAATATATATATAAAGAGATAAAGTGCAATTTTGTAATAATAAATAATAAGCATTTATTATTTATTTATTATAAAATAATAAGCCTCTTGGGTGGCCCAAGTCGACTGACTCCTAGGAGAAGAGTTAAGCACTTCAAATCTCATATATATACGTTTTTGATCCAAGAGGAGAGATCAGAAAAAACATAATGTGTTTTCCTCTCCTTCAAGAATCGAAATCATCCATTGTGCAACTTGGAGCAGCGAATTCTATCATGTATTATAGGATCAAATTCATCATTTTGTTGGAGAGAAATCTTACCATTAATGAGTGAACTTTAGTTAGCTATAAAGGAGTGAATACTGTTGTGTGAAGTCAGCGAGTTCATCAATGAGAAAAAAATTGGATCAGCAATTTCATGGTGCAAACTGGAAATGCGATTTACATCAGATCTAAAGTATATATAATTGGTGTGATTATTCCAGCATATAGATGTGGAAGAACTTGAGCAAAAATTTAGGACTGCATATCAAGTGTAGATTGGGTGCAATTATAATTACAGATCGTAAGACACACATAGTGTTGTTTGATGTCACCTTGGATCTAAGTTGAAAGAAGCCCTAGGTAGAATAATTGGAACATACATTGGAAAGGTTGAAGGAATAGTCAAAGTCTGATTTTTGGGTACTATCTTTCCTCACTTATGATTTCTTATATCATATCTTGTGCTTAGTTTTGTTTGATTTCTATAGATTGATATATTCCTTGCTAGAATCTGAAATATATTAACATGGTATCAGAGCCTAGGTTGAGTAAAAGATCCATTTCAGATTTAGGAATTTAGTCTAACTCTTTCAAATCTAAGAATGGAAAACTTGGGTTTGGCCGATATTTGACTTTTATGAGGGTTTCGATTCGCAATAACCTCGATTGTGAAAGTTGGCATCATCTTAAAAATTAAGATTTGAAATTTGAACATGCAAATGGTTTTGATGTTATCATTGGTTGTGAAACCACCTCATGATTTGTTAAGAAGATAAGAGGGATTAGATCTCAAGGTTGTATCAATCTAATCTTATATATTTGGAAGAACTAAATTACTCTAAATTATCTGATTGACAAGGTACAAACTAACCCTCTCTTAATTGATTGATACAAGCTTACATTGAGAGGGAGTCTAATCTTATGGTAAAATCTAAGCTTTAGAAGGATAATTTAAGGAGTGGATCATCTTGAGTAACATAGGCCCCTAAGATCATAACCTAGTGTGACATAAGACATTCATGGATAAATTATTTGAGTATACTATGAGTTTCCATGACAGGAACTGTATACTTGATACATGGGTTGGAGAGATCTACCAGGGGGATGTCATAAGAAGGAGTTTTAATCATGGGCTCACTTGGTCTTGTAACTCTTTCCTTTTTCAATTTGAGTAGATCTTACTCCATGAGCATGGCTGACTAACATAGTTGGTTATTAGCATGCCTTATCTTATCATATTTCTGTCATATTATGAGAACACATCTTATTGCTGATTAAGCATAGCTGATTAGCTAACACATTTGTATGTATGAGGAGTATACTTTAAAACATACCTTATGTTATTTGTTATATCTAACATTTTTATGGGAACATACACAGTTGATTGTTAGTATAACTAAGTAACTAGTTTTACATTGATATATAGGTGCATACATTATATATTGGTGGATGAATGTATGATTGACATGTTACTATTATACATACCCTAAATATTAGTTGATTAACTACTACATTAGTTTCATGTATGTTAAGGAAACATACTTTATATTGATTTGGCATATTATTGTTATGGGAGCATACTTTACATTGACATATGTTGCGTATGTCACAGTTGGTATACTTTATATATGTGAAGATACATTTTTTGTATGCATGGGAGCATATTTTATATGGATATATGTTATCCTTTAATTTGCACATGTTATGTTTTGCTTTATGTATTCATGATAAAATGCTTATGTACATGTGTGAATACATTTCTTTAAAGTGGAACTATATTGCATCATGTTCTATGTGTGATCTCATTTACTTTACTTGATTACATGTATGAAAAAATTTGGTTACTCTTATGCTTATGTGGATTCATAAGATAAGATTTATATGGTTACCCCCTATACTTATTACTCTTATGCTTATGGCTAAGATTTCTTTTTCTTGGATATTGGATGAATATCATAGACTTGGTATTCCCCTTATGAGTCTAGGAGACTCGTGGATCAGGGATCCACATTTGAGTAGTGGTGACATCATGGAATTTATGTTAGGAGACCATTACTCTGAGTACTTGGTGAATATCATGGAATTGATATTTGTTAGACCAATGCTCGATGATATCATGGACTTGATATATCTTGGATCAGGGATCCACACTTGAGTATATGGTAAATATCATGGATTTGATATTCGTTAAACCATTGCTCTTGATATCATGGACTTGATATCTCTTGAGTCAAGGTAACTCGTGGATTTAGTTATCCACAAATTGGTTGGTACACATTATGGACTTGATGTTGCCTTGAATATCATGGACTTGATATTCTCTCGAATTGAGTCAAGGTGACTTGTGGATCTAAGAAATCCACAAAATGGTTGGATCAACATCATGGACTTGATGTTAAATTGAATATCTTAGATATTATTGGATTTGAAGAAATCCACACTTTGGAATTTGGTGACCGATGTTATCTTAGGTATGTGGGTCAGATCAATCCACACTTAGTTGATAACATCATAGGGAAGTCACTCATGTAGATATGAAGTCTACACCTTGGAATGATGACACAAATCATCATACTAGTAGATAGGAATCTACCTTCATAGATATATCATCTATGATGCTACTAAATAAGATATTCAGTATAGTTACGTTTTGTTACCTCTATCACAAAGTGATAGATTGAAAAGGGTACATCCTACTATAGATGGGAGATCTATAAGTTGATATTTTCCTCAAGTCTAAGAGGAAGTGTTAGTATTATGGCCTTTACGATCAAGATCAACACTTATTTATGGAATAAATAAGAGGACAAAATTAAGGAAATAATAATAGAATATATTTTGGTAATATATTTATTATTAATTACCCTTTGTCAAAATGAATGAATTAATATATATAAAGAGATAAAGTGCAATTTTGTAATAATAAATAATAAGCATTTATTATTTATTTATTATAAAATAATGAGCCTCTTGGGTGGCCCAAGTTGACTGACTCCTAGGAGAAGAGTTAAGCACTTCAAATCTCATATATATACGTTTTCGATCCAAGAGGAGAGATCACCAAAAATATAACGTCTTTTCTTCTCCTTCAAAAATTGAAATCATCCATTGTGCAACTTGGAGCAGTGAATTCTATCATGTATTATAGGATCGGATTCATCCTCTTGCTAGAGAGAAATCTTTCCATTAATGAGCGAAATTTATTCAGCCATAGAGGAGCGAATATTGTTGTGTGAAGTCAGCGAGTTCATCAATGAGAAAACAATTGGATCATCGAATTCATGGTGCAAACTAGAAATGCGATTTACATCAAATCTAAAGTATATATAATTGGTGAAATTATTCCAACATATTTATGTGGAAGAACTCGAGTAAAAATTTAGGACTGCATATCAAGTGCAGATTGGGTGCAGTTATAATTACCGATTGTAAGACACACATAGTGTTGGTTGCTATCACCTTGGATATAAGTTGAAAGAAGCCATAGGTGGAATAATTGGCACATACATTGGAAAGGTTGAAAGCATAGTCAAAGTTTGATTTTCGGGTACTATCTTTCCTCCCTTGTGATTTCTTATATCATATCTTGTGCTTAGTTTTTTTAGATTTCTATAGATTGGTGTATTCCTTGCTAGAATCTGAAATATATTAACAAAACATCTTAAAACATTAAGTATAATTAGCAAAAAGTTATTGTTTAGAGTGATTATACTAAGATTTAAAATATTTGTATCTATTTATTTTTATACAATCACAATGTATTGTATATTATACAAATAATAGATACATAAAAATTGAACAAAACATTATAAAATAATTAAATAAATTAAGATTAATTATTAGATAGATAATATATAAAGTATGTAGGTATTTTCAATATTATATAATGCCTAAGATTTGTTTTTTAAATTATATATTTAATTGGATGGATATGAATGACATCACAAATGTCATTGAAGGAGACAAAATAATGCTAAAGTAAAATTGAACGTCATTCAAGTCTTTAATTGAAGTGACAAAATCCATAAAAAAAAAAACAATAATTTGAGTAAACTTATTAGATTCGTATAGTCCAAGAATGATAACATAGAATTTTTTTTCAATTCAACTACATGTAAATTTTTACATCAATGTTTGTGATCCATCATGAAGATGTAAGAGAGCAACCATACAAGAAAAATGACATGAACTAATAGAAGCAGTTAAATGATATTTTTTGAATTATAAATTATAATTTTTTTTTTTTCAATTTTTTCAAATTTTATATAATGATTGGTTGAATTAATTAACAAGTTTGACGCAATAGATAGATGCATTAATATAAATATAGACACATTGGTCAAGTTCGTGCCTTTGCATAATGATTTGGATTAGTTTAAAAATTTAATAGCAAAATTTAAATGAGTTGAAAATATGCTCTATGAAACTAAGCCCAAACTTGTCAAATCTGATAGTATAAATTAAGTGGAAACTATGAAGTAGATGAAATATTGAAATAGAAACAAAATACAAAGTATTATAATTTGATTGCTTTATAATTTATAGAAACAATTGAAATAGATTGATAAACTTGAAAATGAGCCAATAAAATTTAAAAAATCATCAAGCTAATTTATTCTATAATATAAATGTTTATTCTACTTTCAGATTCCTTAAAAATATTAAGATATATATTTTCAAATAATAGTTTCTAATATTTATGTGTATATTGGTCCCAGCTCTATTTGATGGAATCTAGAGCATAAAGGCAAACACTTGGCACTATTACAAGATTGTTCTGCAAAGAAGTGGCGTAATTTAGGCATTAAGAGATTTAGAGATATTATCAACAATGGTAACCTCATTTATTGGGCCTCGTTAAGTATAAAATTTAATATTCCCCAATCACAATCGAGAACATATTCTATACTTAGGGAGGCATGCAAACTTTTCAATATCCCTGTAATATCCCCTTCCAAATTGTCTCTGATTTTTAGTTTAAACTCTTATGCATTTCATCAAATAATTGTCATGTAGAGTCTGAATTAGAATTCTCTGAATATTTAACTTACAAAACACAATGTAGATTTGCAAAATCCTGCATAGGAATATTAACAAACACTTGAGTGATAATAGAAGCCAAATGATTTACTCAAACAAGGGAAAATCATATATATGTGCACATCAAAATAGTATTACCAAATATCATATTTTACCAGTCAACATTATGAAAAACAGTTGGCTTACAATCAACACTTACAAATGTCTACAATTGAGAAATACTAGTTTATAACCAATTATACATTTATTTTATTAACACCAATTGCTACCAAAAATCATACCAGGGTAGCTGAAAAATGTTACAGACTAAGATCATAATGAATAGTCCAGTCTTTGTAGATGTTGGTTGTTGCTCTCAATTCTAGTCTCAAATACCAATAGGAGCTTCTTCATTTTGTGATATGGCTGACATCAACTATGGTGGAATTTGTAAGGTTGTATGGGAACAATTAGAGACTGATCAATCCTCATAAAAAAAACCAATGCATGTTTGATCTACTGCACTCTGACTAAATTTAGGCCCTTGTCCATTAGACTCAACCCTACATTGGCTAAATTTAGTCAGAGTGTAACTGAATTGTACTTGCAACCACAATTATAATTTGTGCCTCCTTCCAATTTGATCCACTAAAAAATACCTGAATGCACCATTATAAAAGAAAAAAGATCAATGAAATACCCTTGTAGATGATGTCAGGTGCTCCATGTATGTATGGTTGAGCTGAAATATTACAAATGGATTTAATGAATGTCTCCAAGGGTTCGATATGCAAATTTTTCTTTTTCTTCAACCCAAATCAAACCCTTCACAAGAAAATTATTGTCTAAGTGTTGCAAACACTGATAGTGCATATAGGAACCAATTCTATTAGCAATGAATAAATGTCCAAGCTGAAAGAGATCAAGGGTTTTCATCCTTAAACCTCAGGAAATACTAAAAAATCCAAACGCGAATCTTTTCAATAAATTATAAGTGTAAATTCTCAGCCATAGATGTGCAAAATGAGCTCCCAAAACACTTATATAACCATGGCTAGCCCTAATTTTGAATTAGGGTTTAATTTCCCATTTTTAATAATAAAATAACTTTATTTTATTTTATTACTTTGTTATAGAAGTGATAATAAAGTCACTTTTTTATTATTTTATTATTATATTAAAAACTGAATATAATATAACTTTTATTATTTAAAATAATAAAAATGAGACTTTATTATAATTTCTATTATTATTTTATTATAATCCCAAACTTCGGAAATAATAATTTATTTCCTTGTTTACTCATAAAATGCAATCCAAGGCTCAAAACCAAACTCTATTTGAAGCTCTCTGATCCATGATATTGTCTTAACCCTGCATGCTAATCGGAACCCCACCCAAAATAACCTGAAATCACACTTGAAGTCTCAAAGTGAGTCCCCTTAACAACCCGTTGGCCTACAGGAACTTTGGTGATAGCCGAACCATCAACTCATCTCATGTCTCCTAGAAAGGGTATATTACAGTCCTCTCTTCCCAGAAATTGCTTGCCCACAAGAAATGCATCATCGTACCATCATGATCCCAAACATATCATATAAAAACACTGACTACTCCCACTTCTCCACTCTGATAAAAATGTCATGCAACGTCAATACCTAAAATAACTCACCAGGGCTCTAAATTATCTATGCAACCATGAAACTACTTCCTAGATCACACATCAAAGAATAACCCCTACCGTGTGAAATGTAGGAGAAGTAGACCACATCATCTCCAAAGAGTATCCAACCGTAAATGCAAGTCATCCCAAAAATGTGAGGATGAACTCCCTCGTTACACATAGTCCATACATATGGACACCCTATCTCGCTATCCTAACTCAGACCATCAACGAATATGACATCAAACAAGTTGTCCAACCAGTGTCAATCCAAGGAAAAAACCCCATAACCTATCTCAACCCAACATATAAATCTCTAAGTGATTCCATACAACTGAGTCATTGAGGTAACCAATGCCAACTCAGGGAATATTGTATGATCTTGGCTAAGGAAACCACTGATCTAACTGGGGTCAAGAAACATAAAGTCGCCCATCAACAATACTATCAGTTTTTATCCAGGGAAACAAGTGATGTAACCAAATATGAAATATGAATATCCTCAACATCTGTAGAAAACTCATGAGTGGTCGACCCACTAGTAGTGCTATCAAATAATTCTCCAAAACCATTAGGAGAGTGATGAACAACTAAATGATTTGAAATGGCCATCTTATGCTCAATATCCCATAATTAGTGGTAGTTACATCCCATATTAACAAGTTTGACGCTATAGATAGATACATTAATATAACTATAGACACATTGGTCAAGTTTGTGCCTTTGCATAATGATTTGGATTAGTTTAAAAATTTAAAATGCAAAATTTAAATGAGTTGAAAATATGCTCTATGAAACTAAGCCCAAACTTGTCAAATTTGATAGTATAAATTAAGTGGAAACTATGAAGTAGATGAAATATTGAAATAGAAACAAAATACAAAGTATTAGAATTTGATTGCTCTATAATTTATAGAAACAATTGAAATAGATTGATAAACTTGAAAATGAGCCAATAAACTTTAAAAAATCATCAAGCTAATTTATTCTATAATATAAATGTTTATTCTACTTTCAGATTCCTTAAAAATATTAAGATATATATTTTCAAATAACAATTTCTAATATTTATGTGTATATTGGTCCCAACTCTATTTGGTGAAATCTAGAGCATAAAGACAAAAACTTGGCACTATTACAAGATTGTTCTCCAAAGAAGTGGCTTAATTTAGGCATTAAGAGATTAAGAGATATTATCAACAACGGTAACCACATATGTTGGGCCTTGTTAAGTATAAAATTTAATATTCCCCAATCACAATCGAAAACATATTCTATACTTAGGGAGGCATGCAAATTTTTTAGTATCCCTGTAATATCCACTTCCAAAATTGTCTCTCATTTTCAGTTTAAACCCTTATGCATTTTGTCAAATAATTGTCGTGAAGAGTCAGAATTAGAATTCTCTAAATATTTAACTCACAAAACACAATGTAGATTTGCAAAATCCTGCATAGGAATATTAACAAAAACTTGAGTGATAATAGAAGCCAGACAATTTACTCAAACAAGGAAAAATCATATATATTTTCACATCTAAATAGTCTTACCAAATATCAGATTTTACCAGTCAACATTATGACAAATAGTTGGCTTACAATCAACACTTACAAATGTCTACAACTGGGAAATACCAGTTTATAACCAATTATATGTATATTTTATTAACACCAATTGCTACCAGAAATCATACCAGGATAACTGAAAAATGTTACAGAGTAAGACTATAATGAATAGTCCAGTCTTTGTAGATGTTGGTTATTGCTGTCAATTCTAGTCTCAAATACCAATAGGAGCTTCTTCATTTTGTGATATGGTTGACGTCATCTATGGTGGAATTTGTATGGTTGTATGGGAACAATTAGGGACTGATCAATCCTCATAAAAAAAACCAATGCATGTTTGATCTGCTGCACTCTGACTAAATTTAGGCCCTTGTCCATTAGACTCAACCTTACATTGGCTAAATTTAGTCAGAGTGTAACTGAATTGTACTTGCAACCACAATTATAATTTGTGCCTCCTTCCAATTTGATCCACTAAAAAATACCTGAATGCACCATTATAAAAAAAAAAAGATCAATGAAATACCCTTGTAGATGATGTCAGGTGCTCCAAGTATGTATGGTTGAGCTAAAATATTACAAATGGATTCAATGAATGTCTCCAAGGGTTCAATATGCAAATTTTTCTTTTTCTTCAACCCCAAATCAAACCCTTCACAAGAAAATTATTGTCTAAGTGTTGCAAACACTGATAGTGCATATAGGAACCAATTCTATTAGCAATGAATAAATGTCCAAGCTGAAAGAGATCAAGGGTTTTCGTCCTTAAACCTCAACAAATACTGAAAAATCCAAACGAGAATCTTTTCAATAAATTATAAGTGTAAATTATCAGCCATAGATGTACAATATGAGCTCCCAAAACACTTATATAACCATGGCTAGCCCTAATTTTGAATTAGGGTTTAATTTCCCATTTTTAATAATAAAATAACTTTATTTTATTTTATTACTTTGTTATAGAAGTTATAATAAAGTCACTTTTTAATTATTTTATTATTATATTAAAAACTGAATATAATATCACTTTTATTATTTAAAATAATAAAAAAGTGACTTTATTATCATTTCTATTATTATTTTATTATAATCCCAAACTTAGGAAATAATAATTTATTTCCTTGTTTACTCATAAAATGCAATCCAAGGCTCAAAACCAAACTCTATTTGAAGCTCTCTGATCCATGATATTGTCTTAACCCTGCATGGTAATTTGAACCCCACCCAAAATAACTTGAAGTATCAAACTGAGTCCCCTTAAAAACCCGTTGGCCTACATGAACTCTGCTGATAGGGAAACCATCAACTCATCTCATGTATCCTAGAAAGGGTACATTATAGTCCTCCCTTCCATGAAATTGCTTGCCCACAAGCAATGCATCATCATACCATCATGATCCCAGACATATCATATAAAAACACTGACTACTCCCACTTCTCCACTCTGATAAAATTGTCGTGCAACGTCAATACCTAAAACAACTCACCAGGGCTCTAAATTATCTATGCAACCATGAAACCACTTCCTGGATCACACATCAAAGAATAATCCCTAGTGTGTGCAATGTAGGAGAAGTAGAGCACATCATCTCCATAGAGTATCCAACTGTAAATGCAAGTCATCAAAAAAATGTGAGTATGAACTCCCTCGTTCCACATAGTCTATACATATGGACACCCTATCTTGCTATCATAACTCAGACCATCAACAAATATGACATCAAACAAGTTTTCCAACCAGTGTCAATCCAAGGAAAATACCCCATAACCTATCTCAACCCAACATACAAATCTCTCAGTGATTCCATACTGCTGAGTCACTGAGGTAACCAATGCCAACTTATGGAATATTGTATGATCTTGGCTAAGGAAACCACTAATTCAACTGGGGTCAAGAAAAATAAAGTCACCCATCAACAATACTATTAGTTTTTGATCTAGGGAAACAAGTGATGTAACCAAAGATGAACTATGAATATCCTCAACATCTATCATACAAAACTCACGAGTGGTCAACCCACTAGTAGTGCCATCAAATAATTCTCCAAAACCATCAGGAGAGTGATGAACAACTAAATGATTTGAAATGGCCATCCTATGCTCAACATCCTTCAATTAGTGGTGGTTACATCCCACATTAACAAGTTTGACGCAATAGATAGATACATTAATATAACTATAGACACATTGGTCAAGTTCGTGCCTTTGCATAATGATTTGGATTAGTTTAAAAATTTAATCGTAAAATTTAAATGATTTGAAAATATACTCTATACTAAGCCCAAACTTGTCAAATCTGATAGTATAAATTAAGTGGAAACTATGAAGTAGATGAAATATTGAAATAGAAACAAATACAAAGTATTATAATTTGATTGCTTTATAATTTATAGAAACAATTGAAATAGATTGATAAACTTGAAAATGAGCCAGTAAAATTTAAAAAATCATTAAGCTAATTTATTCTATAATATAAATGTTTATTCTACTTTCAGATTCCTTAAAAATATTAAGATATATATTTTCAAATAATAATTTCTAATATTTATGTGTATATTGGTCCAAACTCTACTTGGTGGAATCTAGAGCATAAAGGCAAACACTTGGCACATTCTGTAAAGAAGTGGCTTAATTTAGGCATTAAGAGATTCATAGATATTATCAACAATGGTAACCTCATTGATTTCACCTCGTTAAGTATAAAATTTAATATTCCCCACTTACAATCGAGAACATATTCTATACTTAGGAAAGCATGCAAAATTTTCAGTATCCCTGTAATATCCCCTTCCAAAATTGTCTCTAATTTTTTGTTTAAACCCTTATGCATTTCATCAAATAATTGTCGTGTAGAGTCTGAATTAGAATTCTCTGAATATTTAACTCACAAAATACAATGTAGATTTGCAAAATCCTGCATAGGAATATTAACAAACACTTGAGTTATAATAGAAGCCAGATGATTTACTCAAACAAGGAAAAATCATATATATTTGTATATCTAAACAGTCTTACCAAATAGAAGATTTTACCAGTCAACATTATGACAAACAGTTGGCTTACAATAAACACTTACAAATGTCTACAACTGAGCAATATCAGTTTATAACCAATTATACGTTTATTTTATTAACACCAATTGCTACCAAAAATCATACCGAGGTAGCTGAAAAATGTTACAGACTAATATCATAATGAATAGTTCAGTCTTTGTAGATGTTGGTTGTTGTTTTAAATTCTAGTCTCAAATACCAATAGGAGCTTCTTCATTTTGTGATATGGCTAACATCAACTATGGTGGAATTTGTATGGTTGTATGGGAATAATTAGAGACTGATCAATCCTCATAAAAAAAACCAATGCATGTTTGATCTGTTGCACTCTGACTAAATTTAGGCCCTTGTCCATTAGACTCAACCCTACATTGGCTAAATTTAGTCTTAGTGTAACCAAATTGTACTTGCAACCACAATTATAATTTGTGCCTCCTTCCAATTTGATCAACTAAAAAATACCTGAATGCACCATTATTAAAACAAAATGATCAATGAAATACCCTTGTACATGATGTCAGGTGCTCCAAGTATGTATGGTTGAGCTGAAATATTACAAATGGATTCAATGAATGTCTCCAAGGGTTTGATATGCAAATTTTTCTTTTTCTTCAACCCCAAATCAAACCCTTCACAAGAAAATTATTGTCTAAGTGTTGCAAACACTGATAGTGCATATAGGAACCAATTCTATTAGCAATGAAGAAATGTCCAAGCTGAAAGAGATCAAGGATTTTCGTCCTTAAACCTCACCAAATACTGAAAACTCCAAACGCAAATCTTTTCAATAAATTGTAAGTGTAAATTCTCAGCCATAGATGTGCAAAATGAGCTCCCAAAACACTTATATAACCATGGCTAGCCCTAATTTTGAATTATGGTTTAATTTCCCATTTTTAATAATAAAATAATTTTTTTTAATTACTTTGTTATAGATGTGATAATAAAGTCACTTTTTTATTATTTTATTATTATATTAAAAACTGAATATAATATCACTTTTATTATTTAAAATAATAAAAAGTGACTTTATTATCATTTCTATTATTATTTTATTACAATCCCAAAATTAGGAAATAATAATTTATGTCCTCGTTTACTCATAAAATGCGATCCAAGGCTCAAAACCAAATTCTATTTGAAGCCCTCTAATCCATGATATTGTCTTAACCCTGCATGCTAATTGGAACCCCACCCAAAACAACCTGAAATCACACTTGAAGTCTCAAACTGAGTCCCCTCAACAACCCGTTGGCCTACAGGTGTAATACCCCAAAATTGGCACCTTACAATTTTAATCAATTTTGGTTCATTTTCTCATCATCAAAGTCCTATTGTACTAGGAAAATTCTCCTTCCTAATTGCCTCTAATTGACTTAGTCTCAAATGCAGAAAACCTAAATTTGCATAAATCTTACACCATATTTAATTCCTAAATTTTCAAGATTTATTAGCTAAAAAATCCCTATGATTAATTAATTTAATTCTAAAGTCCTAAGTGCTTTTAAATTAAATTAATCCCACCCCTTTAGCTAATACACATCAAGGGAATTAAATATTATTTGGTTATTTAAATGGATTATCCTCACTTGAATTTAATAATTCAAACAAAAAGAAAAGCCACCCATGTGGCAATAATTCATTTATTTAATCAAATAATTCCTCCATATTTTGTCTCAGCTTCCTCCATGGAGATGAAGAATCAGCCGTTTCTTTCCAAGAAACTCTTCATCCTCTCTTCAGGTTTTTCTATATTATGGACCTTCTTTCCATCATTTGGGAGAGCAATTTGGAGAGTATCAAAACTATAGCAAATTATTGTCTCAATTCTCTCATATTTTCAAGCTTTCATTGCATATTTAGTATAATTTTATGTTGCTTAATGGCATTTTTCATTGCAATTTAGTTTATTTACTATCAAATAGCTTAATTATGTTATCTTTTTCAAGTTTCTTAGCTTAAAATCTACATTTTAATTCCTAGATTACAATTGCATCTCTCCTATAGAATAATTTAATTTATGTTTTGAAAGCTTTCAAATCCTCTATTTAAGCAATGGTCTATGGTTGTTGGCTCTCATTCTGAGAGTAATTAAGCACCCCAACTAAATAGGAGGCAACAGGTCGATTCAATCGATATTGTGGAATGAACAATTCATGTTCATCTTCGCAATTCAATGATTGAGCAATGACTATGTTGAGTTGTGGCTGATTTAGAGGTCAACATTCAGACACATACATTTTGGCACCCACCATGGGGCAGAAAATTGATTTTTGACCTCACTCTCAAAAATTTTTTTGACAAAATTTTGTACTCTGCCGTACGACCGTACTTCTCTATGTACGGATTCTCATCTGAGAATTCCAAGCATACCACATGAAGTTTTGTACTTCCTTGTGCAAAGCCTTTTACTTCCTCGCATGAGACTTGGTGCAAGTCTTTGTAATTTCATAGTTTCTGCAATTACTATTACTATTTTTCTGATTATTTTCACATGCTGCTGTTTTTATTTCTTTGATTTCTCTAACAACATAACAGTGGGCTGCAGGTTGCTTGACAAAGAGATAAACTTGCTAACGGTTTTCTTGCAGGATGGTTGTCAAAGATCATTTTAAAATGTTGTGCTTGTTTATTTCTTTCATCACATAGTATAACTAGGGCCTTGTTAAAATCTCTTGGGAATCTTGATAGAAAAATAGGGGAATAGGCTCTTCATTACATGGAAGTGATGCCCATGGATGAATCCGAGACCCAGACGTTGCTAGCATGATGGAGACCTAGGGAAGAAAGGAAAGTTAACAAACCTTTAGCACATTCACTTGTTAGGGGATTATGCTCTTCTCTCTTTGAGAGAATCAGAAACCCAAAATCTTGTGAATTGGTTGGAGGAGAGTTATCTTGGTGATGAATATGTCTTGCATGTTTGGGTAAGGTGAAGAGGTAGAGAAGTATTCTCTTCTCTCTTTGAGAGAATAAAAAAATTTGACCCTCAAATCTGAGCCAATTTTTTTGTCACCTTTAGAGGGTCTGCCAGAAGTTGAACCTTCGGGAATGACCCAAGTGAGTACACACCTATCACTGGTGATTCCACCTCACTATAATAAAGTATGCTTTGTTGAGTCCAAATAATCCAAAGCCATGGTAAATTCTTTCTCATGATTCTGACTATCATCTTGAGAAAGCCTTGTCTATTGTACTGAGCGGCACCACTCCCAGCCCTGCTTGCGGGGGTGTATGAATGTCAAGTGTTGGTGTGACTGCGAGGCCCCAACCCTAAATTGGGGACACCAAAGGTTATTGTGAATGGAAGCCCACTAAAAACTTTCTTAGTTAGATGCCTACCCAGATCACCTCCGAAAGAAGACATAATCTGTGCGCAGGGACGGGGAAGAATCTCTCCCCTAGATTCTCAACATAGGTATGCACCTGGATGCTTAAAGTGGTATATGACGCTGGCCCCTACTTTAAGGGTAACCTTTGAACATATATTACTAAGTCCTTGGAAACACCAAAAACATAGGTGCCCTCTCGGGGGTGACACTTCTGTGTGAGGTGCACACATACACATAAGTTAGTGAGGCACGGATTTTGTCTTCTCTACCATTTTTTTTGTAGGGATAACTAAGTGTTTGTTTCAAGTCTTAAACTATCCAATCATGATTAAACAAAGACTCCCATGATTCTTCCAAGTTGCCTTGTCCTTGGTAGAACTATTTGCGACTACTTCTTGCGTCACTATTGCTTGATCAAAACTTTGTGCTTGTTAACAATTGCTTGTCATATTCAAACTGAGATTTATGATCTAAACTATCATAAAAATATCCTAAATCTAGAAATTTTGTCAGAGAACAGTCTTGACTGTGTCTCAAAATATGATTCTTATCTAAAAAACTGAGTTGATCTGTCGAAACCTAGAGTTTTCTCATGCGAGATTCCACAAACTGAGCATTTCCTCGGGCGAGCTTTCATTTTATTGCACATAGTTAAGAGTTTCCTCGCATGAACCAACACTTTCTCACACAAATCTGTCCTCTGGTGTCCTAAAACAATGAGTTATTTCCCATTGACTGATGAGTTTTTTTCCTGATTTGATTTTTGTTTGAGACCTGATTTCCTATTTCCCTATTGTCTACAGTCTGAAACTGATTGTCTCAAGTTGTGAACCAACCAATTCTTTCTCAAACTCATTTTTTCTCTTTGTTCTTTGTCCTACCTTTCCATGCTTTTGTACCTTGCGATGTGATAGTCACATCTCAACAATTCTAGCCATACTCTCGATGATTCATGTTGGCTGCATTCCACATCTTGTCTATTCTAGCCTTTATCTCATTTTCTCTATTTCTAGAGATAGAGTACTAAGTTGGATCCTAAGTTCTCTCTTGTTTCATCTTCATCTATGCCTGTTACGACTAGAAGCGGCAACATATTTCCCATTCATGGTTTCAAAATAGGTAGAGGTAAATCTCGTAATCAAGGAAGAGGTCATTCCAAACCTATTTTTCAATTTGATAGTCAAGAGGGATCCTCATGTTCTTCCTCGCCATTCAGTATAGATCCCAGTCCAAATCAGAAACTAGTGTTCCAACTGTGCTATAATCCCTTGTTTCAAGATCAACAGAACCCATTTCTTTCAGATCAACAAAAATTTAGAAGGCCATCTACTTGGGTCGACCCTATTGACGATCCTCACTACCTTATTGATCCTTTTGATCATACCAATCCTTTTGGTCCTATCAATCCTTGTGAACCTATTGATCCTTCCAAACCCATCGATCCCTTTGACCCGCCAAAAGTTACATTGGCCACAAACTCTCAGCTCAATACACACACTCACACTGAAGCTGTGCACACAACATAATCCCACATCAACAAAATTGGAATCCCTTTCAATTACCTACAAGATCAATACAGCGAGGTCCATGACCAATCTCAAAATGATTAGGGTCAACAAGGTGATCAGCATCACCATTGCCCTCCTCCACATGACTAGAGTCAATATTAGAATCTAAGCATTTATGAGATCCTCAGTAATGATGATGATCTAATAACTCAAAATGACATAGATGTTGCAAAATATAATAAGGCTCTCATCAAGATGATGGAAATTATCCTTGCAGAAGATAAAGAGAAATATTTTCTAGATTTGGCAAACCAAGGAGTTAAGCTACCCCCAAATTTCCAAGTGGAAACACTTGTGGCTAAAGAAGAAGAGACCAAGACTACCAAATTGCAATAGATGATTCAAGATATGCAAAACCAAATTAGCCAACTTGTAAAGGATAAGGACAAACCTACACAACAATTCACGATGGAGAGCATCTGTCCTTTTCCTTTTGATAGGAGTCTTCATATGCCACCTTTTCCCAAGGGTGTGGAACTCCCTAAGTATGATAAATATCTGGGTACCACCGATCCTTAGGATCATTTGAGTGAATTTGGGGCCCTATCTATGGAGTTCATTCATGATCAAACTTATTTAATGTGTCTCTTTCCCCAGAGTCTGGGTGGACCTGCCATGGAGTGGTTTTCTCGACTACCCACCGACATTAATAATTTTGATGAGATTGAAAATATCTTTATCCAACATTATTCTCACAACATACAACATCCCATCAACATCAGAGACCTTCACAATCTGAAACAAAGACAAGGGGAGCCATTCTTGACATTTCTCTAGAGATGGAGACAACTTTGCACCAAGTATCCTAGTAAAATACCCAAATCTAAGAAACTCGACATCTTCTTAGATAATCTCACTCTTGATTTTGGGTATCAGGTACAACTTCAAGGTCCCCTCAATTTTGACAGCATGATTAAACAAGCTGTGAGGATAGAGGTGTTTATGGTTAAGAAAGGGGAATTGACTTTATACAAAGACAACAAACAAGGTTCCTCCTCTTCCAACAAAGATAAAGGAAAGTTTGTCAACAAGAATAGGGACATTGTGAATGATGGAGTGGTTGATAATGTGACCCTGGCTCCTTCAAAACCAGTTTTCAATCTTACTTCTAGTATACAAGAAATCAAAACTACTGAAAAGGCTACAACAAACACTCAACCACCTTCTAGATTCTCTAGAAACAAACCTTGGGCCCCTCAACCCAAGAATGAATTTACTTCCTTGGGAGAACCGCTTGATGTAGTTTTCAAGACTTTGGTGCAGAACCAGATTCTCACTCCTTTGGACAAGCGTCCATATGATCTGCAACCACAACCCCATTGGTGGAATGACAATGCATATTGTGATTATCACTAGAACAAGGGTCATAAGACTTCTGCTTGTATTCAATTGCACCATAAGGTCCAAGATCTGATTGATAATGAGGATATTATTGTGCAAAATCATAATAAGAATTTAGATCACTAGGCATTTAAAGATCCCTTTCCTCCTCACGAGAAACGTGAGTCTTCCAACACCAAGAAAAAAAATGCCAAGGTTAACTACACGCATACCACTAATGAAAATGTCATCAACATAATCGACCCTGTCAAAGTTGAGTATTGTGATGTGATTACTATCAAGGGGGGCAGGGATGCTCCTAAGCCTAAGACCCCGTTTGTCTTGAGAGGCCCTAGGTCTCACTTGTCTGAACCTGAATCATCTCAGGATTGCACAGACATCATTACTAGATCCCATGCTAAGATCACTCTCAAGGGTCCTGACCCTCCTACTACTGCATCCACACCGAAGCAACCTGCAGATAAAGATACTGTTGGCCCTGCCAACAAGACCACAAAAGTGGTCCCCACACCTATTGTTAATTATAGCATTGTCGACCAGCTACAAAGAACCAACACTCAAATAACCATCTTTGAGCTATTGAAGATCTCGCCTGCTCACAAGAAGATTCTGGATAAAGCCCTTGTAGAGGCTAACATCTCCAAAGACATTAATCTTGATCAGTTTCAATCTATGGTGGGTCACTTGACTTCACCGTACTATTTGTCTTTCTCAGAAGAAGATGACCATTTGATCAGCCACCCACATAAATCTTGTTTGCATATGATGAAGAAGAAAGAAAGTCTAAAGGTTTATTTGTGCTATGATGAAGAAGAAAGAAAGTCTAAAGGTTTATTTGTGCTACCCATTTGGGTTTGACCTGTTGAAAGAGATGTCACATGTCAAGAGTTGGACATTCCTCTTGCTTATAACATCTTGTTGGGAAGACCGCGGATCCATGAAATGCAAGAGGTTCCCTTTACATATCATCAGTGCATAAAGTTTCCTTTCCACGGTGTAGAAGTGATAGTTCCTGCTAATATGGGCTCTTCTTGTAATACACTCACATAGTCAGCTAATAGTTTTGTTCCTACTAACAATGATTCCATAAAATTCTATGATGCCAAGCTTAGAGACATGGAATAGACTTTGAAAATCAAAGACCTAGGCATGGGGGGGGTCTCAAATAGATCCTATGCTATCATTAGCAGGTCTACCTCTGTCTCCTCGTTCTTATGGGAGACCTTCTAAGAACAATAAATCTTCTACTAATCCTAAAATAGTTTATGATGATACCTTTTTACGAGATTCAACACCATTAGAAGATGAATATGAGGAAAGAGCTATTAAAGCTTGGGTTTACAAAGGAAAGGACATATCTAAACATACTACCCTAGCTCGTGAACTAGATCCCAATAGTGAAGGTCTAAAAATTATGAAACACTTTGGATACAAAGGGAGTGGCCCAATAGGGATGAATGGTAATGGTTTAGTTGAGCCTATTAAAGCTACGGGTCGAAGAATGAAAGATACAACTAGTTTAGGCTTCATGGAGATCTCATTCCATTTAGGGGTTAACAAATTTGTGCCAAAACTGGATCCTCCACCAAAACCTGAAGGCATAGCTACAGTTGACACCATAGAGGATAGCTCTGAAAAGGATTACTTTTCTTCTCCTATTCCTCCAGATCTGGCAACATTATTTGCTAAGCTAGATGACGTAATAATACATGCTAGTACAACCAAGGTTGGCAGTGACTCCAATGGCAGTATTCCATTCACTCCTCTGATATACGAATGATGGAAAGTGTCACAAGACCCTGGTTTCTAGGGTGAATGATACATACCATCACAGTTTCAAGAGCAGTTTGCACAAGAACAGGCTGGTGTCACAAGAACTCTCAAACCTTCATGGTGCAAACATCCCAGTCAGAGTTCAGACACAGATTCCCATGAATATGAGTTTGACAATCTTTCAAAGGGATCCTTTGACATGAATGTTGACACTACACATACATTTGAAAACCTTTTCAACATAAGTGAAGGGTCTAGTGTAAGGTCTAATGAGTCTAATTCCATAGATGTTAACATGTCTTCTACTACGGTCGCTAGGAGTCAAAGGGATTTGAATACACCTTTGGATGAGATTTCTCTAGGTCTTAGCTTACTAGTCCGCGCTTTCGATGATTATACCATGAATGCACTTGAACCTGTCACTTCTCTCTCCCTCCAACATCCCAAGCTAATAAACTTGAATTCCCCTTCCTCATCCAACAAAGTCCTCACATTCTAGAATGACTATGCTCTAGCCTGTTATCTCCATGTTGTTGAACCTGTAACATCCTCCACTAGTGAAGATAGTGTTAGCATGACCAAAAGTGATATCAAGTATCTTAGTCATAAAATCAAAAGAAAAAAAAATAGGCGCTCTGATAGTGAAAGCCACATTGTGGCAGTGTCAGAGCCAAAAAAAGAAAAAGAAAATAGACGTATCCAAAGGTGAAAACCTCTCTGAGGTGCCTTAGGATGAGATACTTGATGCACTTCTGAGTCCTTTCTAGGAATGATCGTCAGTGCTAATTGAGCCAACTTAGCCAGTAAATTTGGGTATAGAAGAACATCCACACATTATTCATGTGGCTAAATCATTGTCTGCAGAAGAACTCAAAAAATTCATAGATTTCTTCAAAGATAAAAAGATAAACTTTGCATGGACATACTCTTACATGCTTGGTGTAGATCCTGATCTTATCATGCATCACCTGTCAATAGCTCTTGGAGTAAAACCAGTCAAGCAAAAACTCAGAAAAATGCATCTACATGTGGCTCTACTTATCAAGGCGGAATTACAGAAACTCCTAAAAGATGGGTTCATCAGAGAAATTGACTATGCAGAATGGATCTCCAACATAGTTCCAGTGTAGAAGCATGACAAATCTATTAGAGTCTACACAAACTTCAGGGAATTAAATAAGGCATGTCCAAAGGATGATTTCCCACTACCCAACATTGATATGATTGTGGATATGACAGCAGGATGCGAAATGTACTCCCTAATGGACGGTTTCTCTTGCTACAACCAAATCAAAATTATACCAAAAGACCAAGAAAAGACTGCTTTCACTTGTGCATGGGGCACTTTCTGCTGGAATGTTATGCCTTTTGGTCTCAAGAATGCTGGAGCCACGTATCAGAGAGCAGTCACTACTATATTTCATGATATGATGCACAAAATGATGGAAGATTATGTTGATGAAACCCTTGCTAAAAGCATGGATAGGAAGGCACATCTTATTGATCTAGGCCCTATACTAGATCATATGGAAAAGTTCAGACTACGTCTCAATCCTAATAAATGTGCATTTGGAGTAACTTCCAAAAAATTGCTTCGTTATATCATCTCCACAAAAGGTATCGAGGTGGATCCTCAAAAGGTGCAATCTATCATGGAAATGCCTCCACCTCGCAATATCAGTAAAATGAGAGGTCTTCAAGGTCGGCTTCAGTCTATCTGATGCTTCATCTCATAGCTAGCTGACAAGTCACAACCATTTACTAAGACTTTGCATAAAGGTGTGACCTATGGATGGAATAAAGAATGTGAACAAGGTCTTCAACAAATCAGACAATACCTGGCTAATCCACCTATATTAATGCCTCATATTCATGGGAAGCCATTAATATTATACATCTCAGCTACAAAAATATCTCTGGGTGCTCTATTGGCCCAAGAAGATCAAAACAATAAAGAAAGAGCAATCTATTACATCAGCAGAACATTGGTCTCATATGAAATGAATTATTCTGTCATTGAGAAAGCTTGCTTGGCGGTGGTGTTCACTTCCCAGAAGTTATGACATTACATGCTTGCTCACACTACAAGGCTCATTGTAAAAATTGATCCATTAAAGTACTTACTCAACAAATCTGCCCTCATGGGTAGATTAGCTAAGTGGGTCATGATACTCAGTGAATTTGACATTGAGTATGTGGAAAGAAAAGCTATCAAAGGGAAAGTAATTGTAGATCAGTTGGCTGAGGTACCTATTGCAGACTATCAACCATTAAGGATCGAGTTCCCAGATGAGTCCATAATGCTTCTCACACATCAGGCATGGACCATGTTCTTTGATGGATCATTCACCCAGCAAGGGTCAGGTTCCAGAATCTTGTTCATTACACCTCAGCGGTATTCATTACCAAAGGCTTACAAAATGATGTTTCCTTGTACAAATAACACTGCTGAGTATGAAGCCTTGATTAATGGATTCAAAACTTCTATTGAATGGTGTGTCGATGAGCTAAAGGTCTTTGGAGATTCACAGTTGGTTATCAATCAGGTGAATGATATCTACCAAACAAAAGATGAAAAACTGGTGCCTTATAGAAAGATGGTTGATGATCTCAAGAAATACTTTGCACACATTACTTTCCAAAAAATTCCAAGGGAAGATAATAAAGAAGATGATGCCATGGATACTCTGGCTTCCATGTTACAAATGCCAGAAAATGGCTTTAGACATGAATTCCTAGTGGAGACATTATGCTACCCTGCTTATAATTCCCCTGAATCCTGGATGATCTGTTCAGTCATTGGACATGACTCATCCTGCTACCACCATATTTACTCCTACCTTCATGACCAGATCATTCTGAACACTTACACCCAAAATAAGAAACGTCACTTAATCTACAGTGCTTCACGGTTTGTCATCATAGCTAACAACTTATATAGGCAAGGTCTAGATGGTACCCTCCTTAGGTGTTTAGAACCTGATGAGTCCAAGCATGCATTAGTAGAGGTGCATGAAGGCATCTATGGGTCTCACTCAAATGGCTTGAAACTAGCTCGCAAACTTATTAGAGCTGGTTACTATTGGTCAGATATGGAGAAAGAAGCTATACAATTTGCTAAATCTTGCAAAAAGTGTTAGCTTCATGGAAATCTAATCCACGCTCCTGCCAAGGAGCTCATTCCTTTTGTTAGCTTTTGGCCATTTCAGCAGTGGGCCTTTGACTTGGTGGGTCAGATACATCCATCTTCTTCAAGGGGACATAAATACATCATTACTACTATAGACTATTTTACCAAGTGGGTCGAGGCAGTGCCCCTCATCGTAGCTGATGGAAAGTCTATGGCCATGTTTATAATGAACTACATCATCTGCAGATATGGTGTACCCTCATCAATAATCACTAAAAATGGGGGGCAATTCAAGAATAAGGATCTAATAGATTTATGCACTAAGTTCATAATTATTCAGCAATGGTCTTCTATCTATTTCCCCTAGGGTAATGGATAGGCAGAAGCTTCAAATATGACTATTCTCAAGATCTTACACCGCACAGTACACAAATCTGGATGAGACTGGCATCTCCAGATTAATTCGGCTTTATGGGTTTACCACACCAGTATATGGACACCAACAGGGGCCATGCCCTTTGCTCTAGTTTATGGTGCCGATATAGTGCTTCCTATTGAGGTTGAGATTCTACCTTGTGAGTCTCTCTGAAGGGCCTCATTACTAATGATGATATCAGAATATCTCAGCTTCAAGAGCTTGAACTACTAGATGAATGTTGAAAAGTGGTGTTCAATCATCTCCAATCATATCAGAAGAGAATATCAGACCAAGGGAATTCCAAATGGGTGATCTCGTCCTGAGAGAGAACCCCAATAATCAATAGTAGCGGGTCCAGAAAGGAAAATTTGAACCAAACTGGCTTGGTCTGTATGTTATCACTGCAGTATTTGGGTCTATTTCTTACCAGCTCTCTACCATAGAGGGGTAACAACTCAAAGAGCCTATCAACACTCTTCATCTGAAGAAGTTCTACAGTTGAGATATCTTTTGAATACTCATGTACATACTCTATTCTGAGAAAATCCTAAAAATTGCAAAATGTCCTAAAAAAATGATCATCTTAGTGAAAACCTGGAAAATAGGCGCTTTGATGTATCTATTATCCTGGTGAAAACCTGGTAAACAGGCACCTTGATAATACCAAAAAAAAATAAATGAAAAAATACAAAAAAAAAAAAAATACAAAAAATACAAAAAAATAAAAAAAAGAAAATACAAAAAAATAGAAAAAGAGAAAAAATGTGCCATTGATGAAAACCTGGTAAACAGGTGTCATGGTAGCAAAAATAGAATTTCTACCAAGATGGTGAAAACCTGGTAAACAGGTGTCATGGTAGCAAAAATAGAATTTCTACCAAGATGGTGAAAACCTGGTAAACAGGTGCCTTTTGGTCCGCAATGCTCTATCTATTGCGGCATCCCTTGGCTTTCTTGCAATTTTCTCTCATGCTTTTCTGCTTTAGCTTGCACGCTCATGCATTTGCTCTTAGTTATTTTTCTTGACTTCACATGGATTGAAACTAGTCACACTCGGGGGCATCTTCCTGGTCTAGGGGGCATTGTCCTATCTTTTGAAGTTTCTCTCCTCTGCGCATCAGTCACCAGTGGTTCTCACTAAGTCTGCCTGCTGATGCCTAGATCCCACACCAATATTTATACTTGAGAATCTTTCTCACGTTAGTCACTATTGATTCTCACTGCATCTGCCTACTGTCACTATACTACTGAGATTTCTCACATCAACTCACTATATGCATATTTGACATCAACATTCAGTACTTGGGGGCATGGCTCCCGACTTTGATTGCATCTTCAGTTTACACTCGAGTCAGTAATCTTGTCAATTCTAAAGGACAAATATCTACTGGCACAAACTGGTGTTTCTCAACACCCCAATCAACCAGTGTTTTTCAACACTATCTTTTGACACATCTATGTTTTTCAACATACATAGAACATCGCAACGTAAACATCTCTCGATAGCAATCAAGCACATTGCACTCACAAGCACAACGGTGTTTTTCAACACCCTAAACACATGCACATTTGTAAACTTTGAAACATGCTGAGCTATGAGTGAATCTTTCTTTGTATGTTGTCTGTTCTCATGAATTTCATTGACATTTTCTTTGTCTATTGCTTGTGGGTGTGGTTTGGATGATCTGACAATGTCAAACAAATAGGGTGTATGTGATAAGAGCTTTTGCATTAAGGTGGAAAAGCCTCACATCCCTCGATCTTGTTTATTTGTATGCCAAGGGGAGGTTGGAACTATCTCCTTGATTGTTATTGCTCTGTTTGTTTACTTGTGTACTCTTACCATATCAAAATGGAAACAATGTTCAGGTCATCTTGGATTTTGTGCCCTGGTGCTTATGTTCATTTCCTACATTTTATCTGATGAAAGTCATATTCATATTCTTATGGTTGCAGTGGCACCAGTAAGGATTGTATTGACTCCGATGTTCCAAAAATACTCGATGATGATAATTATACGATGAGTCCAACAACCAAGTCCTAGGGTTGCATTTAGCTTAGGCTTGCATTCACATTTTAAGCTTGCATAGTGACAATTTTGGTGCTCTCTTCATTGTCTTCTCATTCTTCGAAGGCTCTCATCTTTTATCCTGGATTCCTCTTGACTACACAATCATCCAGACCATGCTCTCAATCTTTATTCATATTCTTTTGGTTAGTACCTATCGTATATTGTGATATCCTACATGAGATGATTAGTATCATTGCATTCATTGCATTACATTAATTTCCACAAAAGTGCATTTCCATACATTTTTAATCCGTAAACATGTGCATCAATTATAAGCATAAATCAAATCATTCATAGCATTTATCCATCTAACATCTATCATTGCATTACATTCATTCATACATCAATAAAACATGTGCATAAAACATTTGCATATTCATCCATGGCATACATTTCTAATCCATACATCTAATCATATAGGAAACATCTCACAAGACATGCAAATTTAAAGCAATATATAAACAAGTACAATGATCCCAAAATCGAGCTCATATATATATATCAAATTATCAAGTGTACAAGGGTGCTACTCGAGCATAGTATATCAAAATGGTGGTACAATATATATCAAATATCTCATCTAGCCACTCCCACTAAGAGGAGGTGGCATGGCTTGCTACTGAGGAGGGGCCTATGGTGGTGCCTGTGGGACAGCTCGTGCCCCACCATAATCTGAAAATGGTGGAACCTGGTTCATTACCTCAAGAACTGCGATCGTGTATGTAGAATAATAATAGGCTGACTAAGCAGCCTCATATCTTTCCTCTACCTGTGCTCTAGTCAGTGCCTCCTATATTCCCCAGATCTCTTGATCCCACTCAGTCACCTGGGTCTCTTGGATGAACACCTATATATGGTAGTCATCCTTCTCCCTTTGTGCCTGTCTCACTCTCTTGGCTCTTCCTAAGAGCCTCTTGTAACTGTGCCACCTATCCTCCTGCCTATGGATCAACATAACAGTATTGGCCACAACAGTATCCTCCTCCTACTCAGTGTTGTCACCTATCCTCTGCTCAGTGGACCTATCTTGAGTACCACTACTCCCTACACCTACGTTTGATCCCATCCATCTAGGAAGAAGGGGACTCATTCCAGTCCTCGGCCGTAGTACTCTCTGTTGTGGTGGTACCTACTTTGGAGGTGGCTGTTGTGGCTACTGCCATGGTGGCTATGGTACCTTCTACTGCGGTGGTGGTTGTACCACCTACTATACCTATGGGCCCATGCCAATAGGAACTGTAAATCTCAGGAATGGGTGAGCCAAGATGTGATCTCTGTATGCAGGTGTCATCCCTACATTTGTCACCCCTGCTAAATAGTCCTACCTTGCTGGTGGTACCCATGCATCTATCATGTTCCTTCCCTGGTCTAGCTGTTGTTTCCATCCCTTCTTCATCTCATTGATGAATTAGGCATATGTACAGTACTCTTGGGAGATGTCCTATGGTCTCCCAAACTATCATAGGACCTGTGTCAGTAGGAAGCACTCAATGACACTGATAGTGCACTCGATCAAAGGACATGAGCAAAACATATGTGGAATCTCATGTCGTGAGTCATCCCAAACCTCTGTGGCTATCCATGGCCTCCATATAACTACTGCCATATCATCTAGTTGTGCCCGCCACTGATCTGTCTTACCCAGTGCTGGCTGAGTCATCAGACCTACATATCTATAAATGTATGTCTCTAAGGGCTGTCAAGTATCATGAAAAACTGGCTGACATACAGGAAGGTACTCCCAGGCCCAGAACTATAGAACCACGACTCCTGCCACCATGGTCTATACGCCCCAATACACAATATTGTACATCTCATAGTACATCTGTGTGAGCATACACTCACCCCATCCGAACCTCACTGCTGAGCTAGCTAACATCTGCTACAACATGAATCCCTAGCCACACTCCAATCTGTGTTAACCCCTATCCGGCACCAGGTGGAAACTCAAGAACATCACCAAGACAACTGCTAGTGTGTGATGTGCATTGTACCTTCTCGACAAATCCTCCCAAGAGATGGCTTGACCCATCACCAGATCATCCTCAAAGATCACTCTTAGTGCAAGTGTGCCTACCCTCAGTTGGGTATCGTACTCCACATGAGCCCCGTGGAATGGTACTCTCAAGATCCTGTATATGTCCTTAGGAGTGACTGTCATCTCCCCCTATGACAAATGGAAAGTGTTCATCTCTGAATGGAAAAAATTGACAAGTGCACCCAATAGACCATGATTTACCTGAATATCAGGTACATCACATAGATATGATAGTCCTAGCCCATCGAGATGGGCACCCTCAGCATCACTGAGTCTCTGCAAAAGCTCACCTATGACAGGATGATGAGACCAGAATGCAATATCAGGGAAGTCAACCTGCAAAGAAAGCGATGAAATTTAATCAGTATCTCAACATGATGATTTCTCAAAGCAATGACAAAAAATGAAGCTATGGATCTATCCTAAACATATTTATGAGGTATTCTAATTGGATAATTCTACAACATACTAGACGATAACTTTCTAGGTCTACAAGTAGTTCCCATGCAAGGAAACTCTTTTCCCGCGTGAGATTTCTATTTTGCGCAAGACAGGATCTCTCTTCGTGTGAGATTTCATCACTGCAGATGAAATCTCACGCGGCATCATTGTGCACCTCACGTGAGCTTGTGGAGGGACCCCATATGAGGAAGCCCTAACCCATGTGAGGAAACTAATTTCTCGCATGAGAGGTGACCTTGGCCAGCCCTCGTGCAAGACTTGATGTAATCAGACTTAAAAGCTTTAAAAACATGCTAAAAGATCTAAATCAATAAAAATTTGAAATACAAGATGGTTTTTTGAATACTTATAGGTGTGTCATACTTCGGTGGCCAATTGTGTCATCGGGAGTGCTCAAACCAATGTGAATGAACGGGAATGCTATTAATATTATCCCAGGCCCTCGCCATCTCTAAAGTCAAAAGTGAATAATGATTTGAAAATGACCCCTTCGGGCCTTATATAGCTTTTGACCTAATTTTCAAAAGTGCTCAATTTTCAGAAAAAATTGCACCCTTGGCTAAATGGACTATTCTGAATCCATTTTCGTGATCAAAATTGAAATCTAACACTCCTAAGTAGCTCAAAATCACATTTTAAAATTTTGGGACTGACATGCTTTGATGCTTGTGCAGTCAATTTTCTGACGTCGCTTTCTTGTCAGAATCATCTCTCATCATCATTTTTTTGGCTTCTGTAATCTTTTCATCAAAGTCAACTCTAGTCAATTCTAGTCAAACTTGGTCAACTATTGTCAAACCTAATCAACAGAGGTTCTCGATCGCTCTAAATCAATTCTTCCTTCTCTTGATCTATCTCTAAATTCCTCTGGATCTTTGATCTTACTTCTATCTGCAATCTTTTGCCTCAATCATCTTTCTGTTGTGTCATCTTTCGATTTCGCTCTTGAGGGGGCAGGATGATTGCATCATTGAATCTTTTCACATCATTCTTGAATCAGTCTGATTTGAATCAAAAGTCCCCATTGCTAGGGGCATCTCATCACTTGGGGCGTATTCAATGTTTCATACCTTATGGTCAAAATTGGATATTCCATGATCTTGAATCTCTAGGGGCATCTTGATGCCTCACATCTTGCCATCTTGTCATCTATCTTTTTAGGTATCTGAGCAATCTAACTTGGATCCTCAAGGATCATGCTTCATTCTGGAGATAGTCCTAAAAATCCTATTGAATATCTTTTGGGACAAGTATCGGGGCAATATAAACCTGACTCCTGAAGGTTGAGCCTCATTCTGGGGACAATCTTGTGAAAGATATCAATCTGACCAGTGTGTAGGAAATCTAACCTAGATATTGGGTGACTAAGCTTTGTTCTGGAGATGATTCTTGAAATCTCATTGGGTATTGGGGAAATCTAACCCTAATTCCTGAAAGTCATGCTTTGTACTGAAGATAGCTCTCAAAAATCTCTTTTCGACTGTTATCTTGGCAACCTAACCCAGATCTCAGAGGGCTAACCTTTGTATTCAAGAAATCTAACCCTAATTCTGGAGATAGTCCTAAATCTTCATTAGCTATCAGCAGACATTGGGGCAATCTAACCCCAATTTCAATCTTCTCTCATTGGTATTTGGACCATTGTCTTCACAATCTAACTTAGACTTCAGAGAATCATGCTTTGTTCTGAAGATGGTTCTGCTTCTCGATCTAATCAGTGTCTTGGCAACCTAACCTAGACTCCTAAAATCTTCATCTGTCACATCAGACTATTCTTTGAATCAACGCACTGCTCGCAAATCAACTCAAAGAGGGGCAAAATGTAATACCCCAAAATTGGCACCTTACAATTCTAATCAATTTTGGTGCATTTTCTCATCATCGAAGTCCTATTGTACTAGGAAAATTATCCTTCCTAATTGCCTCTACTTGACTTAGTCTCAAATGTAGAAAACCTAAATTTGCATAAATCTTACACCATATTTAATTCCTAAATTTTCAAGATTTATTAGCTAAAAAATCCCTATGATTAATTAATTTAATTCTAAAGTCCTAAGTGATTTTAAATTAAATTAATCCCACCCCCTTTAGCTAATACACATCAAGGGAATTAAATATTATTTGGTTATTTAAATTGATTATCCTCACTTGAATTTAATAATTCAAACAAAAAAAAAGCCACCCATGTGGTAATAATTCATATATTTAATCAAATAATTCCTCCATATTTTGTCTCACCTTCCTCCATGGAGATGAAGAGTTAGCTGTTTCTTTCCAAGAAACTCTTCATCCTCTCTTAAGGCTTTTCTATATTATGGACCTTCTTTCCTTCATTTGGGAGATCAATTTGGAGAGTATCAAAACTATAGCGAATTATTGTCTCAATTCTCTCATATTTTCAAGCTTTCATTGCATATTTAGTATAATTTCATGCAGCTTAATGACATTTTTCATTGCAATTTAGTTTATTTACTATCAAATAGCTTAATTATGTTATCCTTTTCAAGTATCTTAGCTTAAAATATGCATTTTCATTCCTAGATTGCAATTGCATCTCTCATATAGAATAATTTCATTTATGTTTTCAAAGCTTTCAAATCCTCCATTTTAGCAATGGTCTATGGTTGTTGTCTCTTGTTCTGAGAGTAATTAAGCACCCCAACTAAATAGGAGGCAACAGGTCGATTCAATCAATATTGTGGAATGAACAATTCATGTTCATCTTCGCAATTCAATGATTGAGCAATGACTATGTTGTGTTGTGGCTAATTTAGAGGTCAACATTCAGACACATACAATAGGTACTTTGGTGATAGGCCAACCATCAACTCATCTCATGTCTCCTAGAAATAGTACATTATAGTCATCCCTTCCAAGAAATTGCTTGCCCACAAGAAATGCATCATTGTACCATCATGATCCCAAACATATCATATAAAAACACTAACTACTCACGCTTCTCCACTCTGATAAAAATGTTGTGCAACGTCAATACCTAAAAAAACTCACCAGGGATCTAAATTATCTATGCAACCATGAAACCACTTCTTGGATCACACATCAAAGAATAATCCCTATTGTGTGCAATGTAGGAGAAGTAGACCACATCATCTCCATAGAGTATCCAACCGTAAGTGCACATGATCCCAAAAATGTGAGGATGAACTCCCTCGTTCCACATAGTCCATACATATGGACACCCTATCTTTCTATAATAACTCAGACCATCAAAGAATATGACAACAAACAAGTTGTCCAACCAGTGTCAATCCAAGGAAAATACCCCATAACCTATCTCAACCCAACATACAATTCTCTCAGCTATTCCATACTTCAGAGTCACTGAGGTAACCAATGCCAACTCAGGGAATATTGTATGATCTTGGCTAAGGAAACCAGTGATCCAACTGGTGCCAAGAAACATAAAGTCGCCCATCAACAATACAGTCTATTTTTTATCCAGGGAAACTAGTGATGTAACCAAATATGAACTATTAATATCCTCAACATCTGTCATATAAAACTCATGAGTGATTGACCCACTAGTAGTGCCATCAAATAATTCTCCAAAACCATCAGGAGAGTGATGAACAACTAAATGATTTGAAATGGCCATCCTAATCTCAGCATCCTGCAATTAGTGGTAGTCACATCCCAAATTAAAAAGTTTGAAGCAATAGATATATACATTAATATAACTATAGATATATTGGTCAAGTTTGTGCCTTTGCATAATGATTTGGATTAGTTTAAAAATTTAATAGCAAAATTTAAATGAGTTGAAAATATGCTCTATGAAACTAAGCCCAAACTTGTCAAATCTGATAGTATAAATTAAGTGGAAAATATGAAGTAGATGAAATAATTAAATAGAAACAAAATACAAAGTATTATAATTTGATTGCTTTATAATTTATAGAAACAATTGAAATAGATTGATAAACTTGAAAATAAGCCAATACAATTTAAAAAGTCATCAAGCTATTTTATTCTATAATATAAATGTTTATTCTACTTTCAGATTCCTTAAAAATATTAAGATATATATTTTCAAATAATAATTTCTAATATTTATGTGTATATTGGTCCCAGCTCTATTTGGTGGAATCTAGAGCATAAAGGCAAACACTTGGCAGTATTACAAGATTGTTCTGCAAAGAAGTGGCTTAATTTAGGCATTAAGCGATTCAGAGATAGTATCAACAATGGTAACCTCATTGATTGGACCTCGTTAAGTATAAAATTTAATATTCCCCAATCACAATCGAGAACATATTCTATACTTAGGGAGGCATGCAAATTTTTCAGTATCCCTGTAATATCCCCTTCCAAAATTGTCTCTGATTTTCATTTTAAACCCTTATGCATTTTGTCAAATAGTTGTCATGCAGAGTCTGAATTAGAATTCTCTGAATATTTAACTCATAAAACACAATGTAGATTTGCAAAATCATGCATAGGAATATTAACAAACACTTGAGTGATAATAGAATCTAGATGATTTAATCAAACAAGGAATAATCATATATATTTTCATATCTTAACAGTCTTACCAAATATCAGATTTTACCAAGCAACATTATCACTAACAGTTGGCTTACAATCAACACTTACAAATGTCTACAACTGAGAAATACCAGTTTATAACCAATTATATGTTTATTTTATTAACACCCATTGCTACCAGAAATTGTACCAGGGTAGCTAAAAAATGTTATAGACTTAGATAATAACGAATAGTCCAGTCTTTGTAGATGTTAGTTTTTGCTCTCAATTCTAGTCTCAAATACCAATAGGAGTTTCTTCATTTTGTGATATGGATGACGTCAACTATGGTGGAATTTGTATGGTTGTATGGGAACAATTAGAGACTGATCAATCCTCATAAAAAAACCAATGCATGTTTGATCTACTGCACTCTGACTAAATTTTCTGCACTCTGACTAAATTTAGGCCCTTGTCCATTAGGCTCAACCCTACATTGGCTAAATTTAGTCAGAGTGTAACCGAATTGTACTTGAAACCAGAATTATAATTATAATTTGTGCCTCCTTCCAATTTGATCCACTAAAAAATACCTGAATGCACCATTATCAAAACAAAATGATCAATGAAATACCCTTGTAGATGATATCAGGTGCTCTAGGTATGTATGGTTGAGTTGAAATATTGCAAATGGATTCAATGAATGTCTCCAAGGGTTCGATATGCAAATTTTTCTTTTTCTTCAACCCCAAATCAAACCCTTCACAAGAAAATTATTGTCTAAAGGTTGCAAACACTGATAGTGCATATAGGAACCAATTCTATTAGCAATGAAGAAATGTCCAAGCTGAAAGAGATCAAGGGTTTTCGTCCTTAAACCCTAACAAATATTGAAAACTCCAAACACGAATATGTTCAATAAATTGTAAGTGTAAATTCTCAGCCATAGATGTGTAAAATGAGCTCCCAAAATACTTATATAACCATGGCTAGCCCTAATTTTGAATTAGGGTTTAATTTCCCATTTTTAATAATAAAATAACTTTATTTTATTTTATTACTTTGTTTTTGAAGTGATAATAAAGTCACTTTTTTATTATTTTATTATTATATTAAAAACTGAATATAATATCACTTTTATTATTTAAAAAAATAAAAAAGTGACTTTATTACAATTTCTATAATTATTTTATTATAATCCCAAATTTAGGAAATAATATTTTATTTCCTCATTTACTCATAAAATGCAATCCAAGGCTCAAAACCAAATTCTATTTGAACCTCTCTGATCCATGATATTGTCTTAACCCTATATGCTAATCAGAAGCCCACCCAAAATAACCTAAAATCACACTCAAAGTCTCAAAGTGAGTCCCCTTAACAACCCGTTGGCCTACAGAAACTCTGGTGATAGGCCAACCATCAACTCATCTCATGTCTCCTAGAAAGGGTGCATTACAGTCCTCCCTTCACAGAAATTGCTTGCCCACAAGCAATGCATCATCGTACCATCATGATCCCAAACATATCATATAAAAACACTAACTACTCCCACTTCTCCACTCTGATAAAAATGTCGTGCAACGTCAATACCTAAAACAACTCACCAGGGCTCTAAATTATCTATGCAACCATGAAACCACTTCCTGGATCACACATCAAGGAATAATCCCTACTGTGTGCAATGTAGGAGAAGTAGACCACATCATCTCCATAGAGTATCCAACCATAAATGCAAGTCATCCCAAAAATGTGAGGATGAAATCCCTCATTCCACATAGTCCATACATATGGACACCCTATCTTGCTATCATAACTTAGACCATCAACGAATATGACATCAGAAAAGTTTTCCAACCAGTGTCAATCCAAGGAAAATACCCCATAACCTATCTCAACCCAACATATAAATCTCTCAGTGACTCCATACTACTGAGTCACCGAGGTAACCAATGCCAACTCAGGGAATATTGTATGATCTTGGCTAAGGAAAACACTGATCCAACTGGGTTCAAGAAACATAAATTCGCCCATCAACAATACTATCATATTTTGATCCAGGGAAACAATTGATGTAACCAAAGATGAACTATGAATATCCTCAACATCTATCATAGAAAACTCATGAGTGGTCGACACACTAGTAGTGCTATCAAATAATTCTCCAAAACCATTAGGAGAGTGATGAACAACTAAATGATTTGAAATGGACATCCTATGCTCAACATCCTGCAATTTGTGGTAGTTACATCCCACATTAACAAGTTTGACGCAATAGATAGATACATTAATATAAATATTGATACATTGGTCAAGTTCGTGCCTTTGCATAATGATTTGGATTAGTTTAAAAATTTAATAGCAAAATTTAAATGAGTTGAAAATATGCTCTATGAAACTAAGCCCAAACTTGTCAAATATGATAGTATAAATTAAGTGGAAACTATGAAGTAGATGAAATATTGAAATAGAAACAAAATACAAAGTATTATAATTTGATTGCTTTATAATTTATAGAAACAATTGAAATAGATTGATAAACTTGAAAATGAGCCAATAAAATTTAAAAAATCATCAAGCTAATTTATTCTATAATATAAATGTTTATTCTACTTTCAGATTCCTTAAAAATATTAAGATATATATTTTCAAATAATAATTTCTAATGTTTATGTTTATATTGGTCCGAGCTCTATTTGGTGGAATCTAGAGCATAATGGAAAACACTTGGCACTATTACAAGATTGTTCTACAAAGAAGTGGCTTAATTTAGGCATGAAGAGATTCAGAGATATTATCAACAATGGTAACCTCATATTGATTGGGCCTCGTTAAGTCTAAAATATAATATTCCTCAATCAAAATGGAGAACATATTTTATACTTAGCAAGGCATACAAAATTTTCATTATCCCGGTAATATCCCCTTCCAAATTTGTCTCTGATTTTTAGTTTAAACCCTTATGCATTTTGTCAAATAATTGTCGTACAAAGTTTGAACTAGAATTGCCACAAAACACAATGTAGATTTGAAAAATCGTGCATTGAAATATTAACAAACACTTGAGTGATAATAGAAGCCAAACAATTTACTTATACAGTTAAAATCATATATATTTTCACATCTAAACAGTCTTACGAAATATCAGATTTTACCAATCAACATTATGACAAACAGTTGGCTTACAATCAACACTTACAAATGTCTACAACTGAGAAATACCAGCCTATAACCAATTATACGTTTATTTTATTAACACCAAATTCTACCATAAATCGTACCAAGGTAGCTGAAAAATATTACAGACTAAGATCATAATGAATAGTCTAGTCTTTGTAGATGTTCATTGTTGCTCTCAATTCTAGGCTCAAATACCAATAGGAGCTTCTTCTTCTTTTTGTGATATGGTTGACGCAAACTATGGTGGAAGTTGTATAGTTGTATGGGAATAATTAGAGACTAATCAATCCTCAGGAAAAACCCAATGGATGTTTGATCTGTTGCACTCTAACTAAATTTAGGTCCGTGTCCATTAGACTCAACCCTACATTAGTTTGAATTTAGTCAAAGTGTAACAGAATTGTACTTGCAACCACAATTCTAATTTTTGTCTCCTTCCAATTTGATCAACTCAAACATACCTAAACATACCTGAATGCGCCATTATCAAAACAAAATGATCAACAAAATACCCTTGTAGATGATGTCAGGCACTCTAGATATGTATGGTTGAGTTGAAATATTACAAATGGACTCAATGAATGTCTGCAAGGGTTTGATATGCAACATTTTCTTTTTCTTTGACCCCAAATCAAACCCTTTACAAGAAAATTATTGTCTAAGTGTTGCAAACAACTGATAGTGCATATAGGAACCAATTCTATTAGCAATGAAGAAATGTCCAAGCTTAAAGAGATCAAGGGCTTTCATCCTTAAACCTCTGCAAATACTGAAAACTCCAAACGCGAATCTTTTCAATAACTTGTAAGTGTAAATTCTCAGCCATAGATGTGCAAAATGAGCTCCCAAAATACTTTTATAACCATGCCTAGCCCTAATTTGAATTAGGGTTTAACTTCCTTTTTTTAATAATAACATAACTTTATTTTATTTTATTTTATTACTTTGTTATAGATGTGATAATAAAGTCACTTTTTAATTATTTTATTATTATATTAAAAATTGAATATAATATCACTTTTATTATTTAAAATAATAAAAAAGTGACTTTATTATTATTTTTATTATAATACCAAACTTGGGAAATAATAATTTATTTCCTTGTTTACTCAAAAAATGCAATCCAAGGCTCAAAAACCAGATTCTATTTGAAGCCCTCCGATCCTTGATATTGTCTTAACCCTGCATGCTAATTGAAACCCCACCCAAAATAACCTAAAATCACACCTAAAGTCTCAAAGTGAGTCCCCTTAACAACCCGTTGGCCTAGAAAAACTCTGGTGACAGGCCAACCATCAACTCATCTCATGTCTCCTAGAAAGGGTACATTACAGTCATCCCTTCCCATAAATGCTTTCCCACAAGCAATGCATCATCGTACCATCATGATCCCAAACATATCATATAAAAACACTGAGTACTCCCGCTTCTCCACTCTGATAAAAATGTTGTGAAACATCAATACCTAAAATAACTCACTAGGGATCTAAATTATCTATGCAACCATGAAACCACTTCCTAGATCACACATCAAAGAATAATCCCTAATGTGTGTAATGTGGGAGAAGTAGACCACATCATCTCCATAGAGTATCCAACCGTAAATGCAAGTCATCCTAAAAATGTGAGGATGAACTCCCTCATTCCACATAGTCCATACATATGGACACCCTATCTCGCTATCATAACTCAGACCATCAATGAATATGACATCAAATAAGTTGTCCAACCAATGTCAATCCAAGGAAAATACCCCATAACCTATCTCAACCCAAAAAATAAATCTCTCAGTGATTCCATAATGCTGAGGCACTGAGGTAACCAATGCCAACTTAGGGAATATTGTATCATCTTGGCTAAGGAAACCTCTAATTCAACTAGGGTCAAGAAACATAAATTCACCCATCACCAATACTATCATTTTTTGATCCAGGGAAACAAGTCATGTAACCAAAGATGAACTATGAATATACTCAACATTTATCATAGAAAACTCACGAGTGGTCAACCCACTAATAGTGCTATCAAATAATTCTCCAAAACCATCAGGAGAGTGATGAACAACTAAATGATTTGAAATGACCATCCTCTGCTCAACATCCTGCTAGTGATAGTTACATCTTGATTATGTTGAAGATGGAGTTTGGCTTGATGAGCGACTAACCTGGCATGTCTTGCCCTTTCCAACCAGCCCTCATTAAGTCTTTGTGATAGTTCTATGTCTGCTTTTTCAAAGTGCTGCAAATCAGTCCTATAAGGGGGTAAAATTGATGATTTATCATACTCAATGCTCATATTTTGTTTACCCTTAAAAATGACATCTATATCAATCATTTCCATGTGATCAAGGGCTGCAATGTCATTGAAAGTTAATGGATTATCACCATTGCTAGAAATTATAAAATTAGGACTGAATTATTTATCTTTTTCCATGCTTCTCATAGCCTCAATGTCAAGGTAAAAAATCACACTATTAGTTACCCCACCTTTATAATTATGTTATAGTGCCTTAAGAACAATATGTTTACCCATGTGAGTTAACTCTAGCTCCATCTTGTTGAATTATTGGACATACCTCCCAAGAGACTTCAGCCACAATACCCCAAGTACTACAACTATACCACCACCAATGAAAGACACATAATAATCCTCTGTGAAGGAATAATAACCCAAAGTAATGGATAATTGTGGTATCCTTCAAGTGCAACCCATTTTGGAACCATCTGCTGACATACCAATGGATCCATCAAAACTCTCTTCTTCCAGCCTCATATTGACCACACAGTTCTCATTAATTAAACTATGTGTAGCACCATTTTCTATCATGCATAACACCCAATGTTCCTTGAAAATTCACTCCATCATGAATGGTTGATAACTAGGAAAACTAAATATAGTAGCAATTGTACCCCCTTCCACACCATGTGTCACCGCAAAATCATCATCATGGATCTCAGAATCTATCTCTAGAATATGGTCATCCTCCACATCTAAATATACATCAACAAGATATACTTTACCTTTCCCAAGGCATCTATGTCTCGCCTCCCAAGGATCCTTACATGTGAAACATAACTTTCTCCTTCTTAATTCATTGTGTGACTCTTGATCTATCATGGGAGGTCGGGGTGTACTCTTGGCCTATGTAGAGGGCATATGAGATCACTTTGTACTACTAGAGGAATTCTTATCTTGATGATATGAAGATGATAGTGGTGATGTGTCAAGTCTGAGTGTAGTCTCAAAGGCCTCATTAAGATTCCTTGGCCTAAATGCTCATACAATACCCTTAAGTCTCACTTGTAACCCCTCTATAAAGAGCATCACAACATGCCTCTAAGGCATCTCAAGTACCATAATTGTGACATGTTAAAACTCATTAATATGTCTCCACATGTTCTATCTGGGTCATCAGAGCTAGATCCATGTAATATAACTCTACATCCTTCCTGTCAAACCTAGCAATAAGCCTCTCCATAAAATATGCATATGAGTGTACAAGGCCATGATTTTGCATCACCAAGTCTTGGTGCCATCAATCATAAGAAACCCCCTCTAAGTGTAGTACTACAAACTAAATTTCCTCCCACTCTAGCATATACTTAAGTTACAAGTAGATGTCCAACTTCTTGGTTTCACTAATAGTCCCACTGCTATCAAATGGGGCCAAAGTGAGATTTCTAGTAGCTCACTTGAGGTCATTGTTTTGTTGTTGCCTAGGACCCATGTCTCCCCTGAATCTCATATTATCCTTGTGTTGAGAACAATATTGAGGCAATGGAAATACCTCTTAACCTCCAAGCGAATATCCCTATAATCATCTATGGTTTCTAATACGATCTCCTGAAATCCCACTTCCTCCAATAGGTCTGTTTGTGCTTGCTCCTCTCTAGGAGATAAATTTGGTTGGAATGGCCTATCTGTAGTATGTTTTCATGCATGTTCCCATCTAGGGGATCCCAAAGACTTTCCACCTGATGAAGGGGATTTACCACTCCTATGGATGATGGAAACTGAAACTGATCTACCATCCCTTCCATGTCTACCATGTTGACCTCTACGCTGACTCAACTCCATCCTATCAAGTGTGTCCTCAAGCCTATCCAAGGCTTGTGCTATCCTTGATTGGGTGGTAAAGAGAGTCATCATCAAATCTATGTCTGGATCCTCCTATTGTCCTTGTGTGTCTCCCTGAAGATCACCCATATCTTCTGGTATATATGTACCCAACTCTAATTGTGCTTTTGTTACCCTGCAAGTGTAATACATGTGAACCTTTGTTCTACCTGGATGTATATAAGTGTACACCAATCCCATAGGATGGAAAAATTACGGTTCTGATACCACTATAATATACCCTTCCAAATTTGTATCTAATTTTTAGTTTAAACCCTTATGTATTTCATCAAATAATTGTCGTGTAAACTCTAAACTGGAATTTTTTGAATTTTAACTCACAAAACACAATGTAGATTTACAAAATTGTGCATAGGAATATTAACAAACACTTGAGTGACAATAGAAGCTAGACGATTTACTCAAAGAAGAAAAATCACATATATTTGCATCCAAATAGTCTTACCAAATATTATATTTTACTAGTCAACATTATGGAAAATAGATGGCTTATAATCAACTCTTACAAATGTCTACAACTAAGAAATATTAGTCTATAACCAATTACATGTTTTTTGTATTTACACCAAATGCTACTAGAAATCATACCAAGGTAGTTGAATAACATTACAGGATAAGATCATAATGAATACTCCAATATTTGTAGATGTTGTTTGTTTCTCTCAATTTTGGTCTTAAATACCAACATGATTTGCTTCTTCTTTTTTTGATATGGATGAAATCAACTATGGTGGAAGTTGTACAGTTTAATGGGAGCAATTAGAGACTGATCAATCCTAAAAAAACCCAATGGATGTTCGATCTTCTGTAGTCTGACTAAATTCTGGCCCTTGTCCATTAGACTCAACCCTAAATTGGCCCCCAATTTCTATTTTATATTGTATGGCTAGAAAATATATTGTTGCAAATTTGATACCAACCCAAAAATTTTGTACTTGCAACCACAATTCTATTTTTGGCCTCCTTCCAATTTGATCCACTCAAAAATACCTGAATGCATTGTTATCAAAGAAAAATGATCAATGAAATACCCCTATAGATGATTTTAGTTGCTATAGGTATGTACGACAGAAAAAATATTACAAATAGACTCAATGACTATATCCAAGGGTTTGATCTGCAACTTCTAATTTTTCTTAAATTCTAAATCAAACCCTTCATAATAAAATTGTTGTCTAAGTACTACAAATAGTTGATAGTACAAACAAGAACCAATTCTATCAACAATGGAGGAACGTCCAAGCTGAAATAGATCAAGGGTTTTTATCCTTAAACCTCTACAAATATTGAAAACTCCAAAAATGAATCTTTTCAATAACTTTTAAGTGTAAATTCTCAACCATAGATGTACAAAATGAGCTCCCAAAACACTTTTATAACCAGCCATAGCCCTAATTTTGAATTAGGTTTTAATTTCCCTTTTTTAAATAATAAAATAACTTTATCTTATTTTATTACTTTATTATAAAAATGATAATAAAGTCACTTTTTTATTATTTTATTATTATGAAAAAGTGAATATAATATCACTTTTATTGTTATTTTATTATAACCCCAAACTTAGGAAATAATAATGCATTTCCTCATTTAGTCATAAAATGCAATCCAGGGTTCAAAACTAAATTCTATTTAAAGTTGTCTGATCCCTGATATTGTTTGAACCCTACAGGCTAACTAGAACCCCGCTCAAAATAACCTAAAACCACACCTAAAGTCCTAGAGTGAGTCCCCTTAACATCTCATTGGCCTACAAGAACTTTGACGATAGGCGAACCATCAACTCATCTCCTGTCTCCTAGAACGAGGACATTACAATCTGAGTCTCTTGTGTAGGGGGTTGAGCACTTCTCCAATTTTAAATAGTTTGATGGCTCACCATTATGAAATTTAAAGGCCATAGATGTTTATAAATCCCTTACAAATAATCACTTTGTGTATAATCATGTGAATACATGTTGGAATCTTAATCAATTTTTTGAATTTTATAGCAGATATTTGCACTATTTATGGGAATTTTTAATTGAGCCTAAGAAGGCTTGCTTTAGATGGTTATTCTTGTTACAAAGGCCACCTTTCAAGAAGCATTTTGCTGATGCTAACCTTTATTTTTTGTGTAGAAAAACTAAGAATATCAGACATTTTTTGTACTATTTTTATGCCAAAGAAATTTGGAATATGTTTTATCATGAATTTATTAGTTGGAACTCTTATGGCATTGATGTATTTAATAAGATCTTATTTGGTCAATTTAATAATTTAAAAATGATTCATAATTTATTTGGCCTTTTTTATCTATTGAAATTCTTTGGCATATTTGGAAGGCTAGAAATGATGATTTGTTTAATGGTACAAGGAGGATACTTACCGAGTTTCACAAAAAAACTCACTTATTTCAATATTGCTTAGTAGGTTACAGTTACTATGGAGATATCAAAGGCTAAGTTCAACACATTGTTGGGGAAGGGGATCACTATGGTGAATAGGAAAGAAATGCAATACAGGAACACTTGGGCATGTGATAAGGAAACCAACCCACCTTCCAAAAACACAAATTGGAGTTGCAAAAAAGAATATACGTATTTGAAGAAAAACAATCAAAAAGAAAAAAAATGGAGAAGAAACATGAGCCGAGAATCCACTTCAAAAGTGAGAGGGATTCTTATATTGAAGTTTTTTACTCTAAACAAGACATTTCTGTGATATCTCCTCCATTGGAGCAACTTAAATGGAACGAATTTAGTGAAAGTAGGAATTATTAAAGATAAGGATATGTTCCTAGTTCTTATGTATTTAGAAATATAGGTGAATTAACAATATTATTAATCCTTTTTGTAAACCTATGTCATCATTGATAATCCTTAAAGGATCAAATGTTATCATTAGTATACAAGCAAATAGTTTTGGTTGGTCACACATTCACCGAGTGTCAGCATTTACCGAGCGACATTGATCACCGAGCACAGTGTTAACCAAACACAGTGGTCACCGAAATTCTTAGTACAATGAGCAGAGACATAACCTAATAGAGACACAACCGACAACTATTCTATAGAGATATAACCAAGCACAAGTCTATAGAGACATAACCGAGAAGAGACATCACCGAGCACTAGTCTAACCGAGAGACAATTTTAATATTGAGAAAAGCAGATCTGAACTACATGTTAGCTAAAGCACTTTAGTCTTTAAATTAGCTTTTTTCTTAGCTGGAAAACCATTTCTTGAGGATCAAGAAAATCATAATTGATGGATTTAATCAGTTTAATTGAATATATTCTTGCAAACTAGGAGATCAAGGTCAAGTTGTAAACCTTTGTTCTTAGAGTTATTCAAGAAAAGTGTGTAACCTAATTAGGTCAATACATTGTATATATAGATGTGTAATTAATTAAGAATATGATGATTGTAGCCTCATAAGGACATCTATGGATCATACAGAGGTTTTCATGTAGAAGAATAAATAAAGAAAAATTTAGTTATGAAGAACTAGATTGAAGGCTACCGAGTAGAATAGAGGTATTATTCATCAGAATAGGTGATATAAAATTTTGTGAACTTAATGGATCCGTAATCAGCAATTCAATATTTCAAGCTATTAGGTCATAATTTTTTTTGTCTACTCTCTAACAATTGTAGCAAACAGAAAAAATCCTTCAAGAAGGTAGACTTAACAATCTTATTATAAATCTCTTAACCAAGTGCACACATACATTGTGTTGCTAAAATATCTTAACTGAGTAGACTTAACAAGTCTAACATGTTAGTGCTAATAGGGTAAGATCATTAGAAGTGATCACAACTTGTAGCCTTAACCGACACCTTCCATTCTATAGATAGTGAAGCTTTGTAGGTTTCATCCCCACTGCAGTTTTTACCTTCTAACAGGGTTTTTCTGTGTTATCAATTCTTGTGTCATGTGTATATGAGTTTCATGTATGTTTCTATGTTTGTTTACATGCACTTACATTTATGTTATGATATTAGATGCATAAAGAAAGAAAGAAACAATGGTCGGTAATGCAAGCAATGATTACTAAGGCTTAACAAATTTTTTTAAGGGTACTGATTCACACCTCCCCCCTCAGTACACACCCTTCCATTATTCCAACAATCATAAAAAAAATCTTGGGTGTGCCTATCAACTTATGTAGTGCTGATAAGGCTTCTTGCGGCCAATGTAGTATCATATACTGATGTAATGTGATCTTTTACGATATTTAATGTAAAAATATTTTTATATGTATATGGTCCAACAAACACAAAAGGATGAGGCATGACACTAATTTTTTATACTCATGGCATATGATTTTCAAATGGAGTTAAAGGTGTCCTTTTCCAAGTTGAGTTCCCAAAAAAGGCATAAAAATAAGTCCATGCATTAGAGAAGAAAGAAGTTGTGGATAGTATGATGTGAGACTTGTGCATAACTTTAATAAATAGGTGAATGACGAAGTAATGACATTCACACACTCAAAATAAAATAAAGTGTACTACCCATTGAACCTAAGCACATATGTATAAACCTTTTGAGAAAAGGTAAGGTGACTCAATATTGGGAAAAAAAAGATCATCAGGGTTTGGTTTAGTAGGACCAACAATTTAATCTTCTTCAGCCCCTTGGTACTTTCTACTTTGGCTCCATTGGAATCTAAGATAGAAGAAAAGTAAAACATGAATCTAGAAATGTAACACAATGACAACAATATTTTTGTGTGGAAACCCTTGTTAGAGGGAAAAATAATGGTGGGGATAAGTACCCACAAATCTCACTAGTGCAACAATAAGATGTGCCCTATTAGGAGCATTACATCACCCTATTAAGGGTATACCCAGTTAAGAGTATCTATAACCTATTTAAAGGTTATTACAATAGTCCTGTTAACAACTACTCGGTTAAAAAATTTTAAACTCCTTCTAAGAGTCACCCTATTAAGGATTTTAGTCTTTGGACCTATTAGAATCATGCATACCCTATTAGGAGTAACCCTGCTAAGGGATTTTGCTTGCAAGCCTGTTAGAACTTGCCTTGAGTAGAAAAATAAAACAATGACCTTATGATGGCACCTTCTACCTTATAGATTTGCTTTTGTACTGCTCATTGTGTTTTTTTATCACTCTAACCTCCAACACACTTCTTCCCTTCACCTTCAATCACCGCAATCACTGCATCACATTAACTGTTAGAATAACTAAGAGGGGGGTGAATCAACTAGTTCTCAATTATCCTATAGTCCCAAATTCTCCCAAATGTATATAAAAATGATTTCAATCATATAATTCAACTCAGTGAAATGTATACTATAATCTCAAACTTTAGTCATGTAGTTGTTTACCGAGTATCATTAAATTAATATTGTGATTACCGATAAATGTAGATAAAGTAATATGTAAATAAAAATAACAGTCATACAAATTGACACATAGATTTTTAACATGGAAACCCTACTAAGTGAAAAACCACCTGGGACTAGTAACCCAAAATATTTCACTCTTATGAAGTGAGCTCAGTTAAGAGCCAACCCTGTTTAAGGTTACAATGCACATAGTTAAATGTGACCTGGTTAGAGGATTTAAAACTAATAGTTCTCTCTTGACCAATCATTCAGTATGAGGTCAACAATAAAACATTCAACATTCATTGAATGTCATAATAAAGACTTTCACGTCCTACTCGGTTAAGAGATTTATCTGTAACAATGGTTAAATTGATACAGTAATGATCTAATTCAAATACAACTCTATTTACAAATTTTTAGATCTATGCTAAGTACATGATACCTCTAATCAATTTGTTCACTTTATTTCATCTGATTCTTCATACTCTATTCTGTTCGGTAATGCTCTTTCCTCTGTCGCTCGGTGATGTCTACAGAAAATGCTCGGTTCTATCTTTAACCAATTTGATCAGTCATGCATAAAATTTGCATGTGCGCATCATAGAATCATGTATGATTCATAATGAATCTCTTGTCTCTTATATAGAAATCATAACTCATTTAATTTCCATCCTTTATATTTTCCCACTTGATCTCCATCGGTGATTTTGTCGCTTAAACCTACCTTGGCAGTTGTGTTTAAAACATGTTTCAATCTTCATTGTCCGATCTTCCTTGAATTTTCATAACCATTTGATCAACATAACAAACCTTATCTTTTACCTCAAAATCATCAATTTCCAGCTCATTATTCTAGTTAGCCTCGGTTTGATTAAATTTCTTGATCAATACTGTGATGTGTCGGCGATCCCTAGCTTAGTTATCACTATGCTCAGTATACACTATATTTACTCAGTGTTCACTATCTCTCGGTGTATACATAAATCTTCAGTTACCGACCACATAAACTATTTTTTCTCCAGATCTTCAATCCACAATAGATGTTTGTTACCATAATGATACTCAAATAAGTTGACATCAATGACAATACATTAACTGATAATGTCTATCATCATATCTGTAACTTGATTGACTATCAACAAATGACTTCAAACATACAATTAGTTGTAGTTCATCAATCTATCCCTTTGGCATTGATTAAAACACAATATGAAATATGCAATAAAAATTTGATAGAATACCAAACTTTCATTCTACAACTGCAATTTTTTTTTAGCTATCTCTAGCTTGAATATATAAATTGTTTCAGCATTGAAAACTCACCATGCAGACTCTCCCTATATATTTGACTTTTCTATTCTTGAATTTCTCTGTAGATAGATACATCATTTATCTCCCTTTCTCATTTCTTCCTTTAATGGATAGATATTTCATTGAATCTTCTCTGTCTTTGACAACAATGCCAAAAATAAAATATACAGCTCTCCATTAGCCAAAAAAATATCTCTATTTTTCGGTGCAGTAAAATAAGTACCTTGTAGTATACTGATATATCTTTGTCATCCCAGTTCAGATTTTGCATCAATATGATTGATATTCTAATTTCATGTAGGTTGATGCAACCTCCTAGTTAGCTTAGTGACCGATAGACAAGGGACAGACCCCTAGTCTACCTCTCATGTACTCAAACATATCCTTTGGTAAGGGTTTAGTGAATATGTCTATAAGTTGTTCTTTTGATTGTACATATTCTAGTATAACTTGTTTCTTTTGTACTTTTTCTCTCAAGTAGTGATATTTGATAGATATATGCTTTGTTTTTGCATGCATCATAGGGTTCTTTGAAATATTTATTGCACTAGTATTATCACAATAAATTATCACTAGGTCAGTGATCTCTTCATTCATACCTTTTAAAAGTTGTTTTATCCATGCTATGTTCTAACAATTTGCAGCAGTAGCAACATATTCTTCTTTTGTAGTTGATTGAGATATGCATCCTTTCTTTTTACTTATCCAAGTAACTAATCTTTCTCCTATAAAGAATGCTCCACCAGTAGTGTTCTTTCTATCATCAATGTTCCCAGCCCAATCAACATCAGTGTAAACTTTCAGTTTGAACTTGCCTTCCCTTTTGTACCATAGTCCATAATCTTCAGCGTTCTCCATATATCTAAAAATTCTCTTTAAAACATTCATATGTGATTCTCTGGGATTAGCAAAAAATCTTTCAATAATTCCAACTACATGTGCTATGTTTGTTCTTGTTTGTACAACATACATAAAATTTCCAATCATAGATCTATACAAAGTATGATTTACCTTAGGTGTCTTATCTTCTATTGACAATTTGCATCATGTCACCATAGATGTTCCGACTGGTTTTGATTCTTCCATTCTAAATGCCTTTAGTACTTCCTTGATGTATTTTTATTGAGTAATGTAGATACCTTCAGTCTGTTGTAAAATTTGTAATCCAAGAAAAAAATTGATCTCTCCAAACATTGACATTTCAAATTCTTTCCTCATTTCATCAGCAAATGATGTGTATAGGTTATCATTTCCTCCAAATATAATATCATCAACAAACTTTTAGCAATAAGGATCTTATCATCATTTCCTCCTTTCAAATACAAATTTTTGTTATCACTTTTTCTAGTAAATCTAATACTTATAAGATAGGAATGTAGTCTATCATACCATGCTCTCGGTGCTTGTTTCAATCCATATAAAGCTTTGTGTAACTTACATACCATTTTTTTCTGATCAGGATCAAAAATCCTTCTGGTTGTTCAATGTATACCTCTTCTTCTAGTATTCCATTAAAAAATGCAGACATAACATCCATCTGATATACTTTGAATCCTTAATATATAGCATATGCAAGTAATATTCTAACTCCTTCAAGTCTAGCAACGGGTGCAGAAGTTTCTCCATAGTCAATACCTTCTTCTTGTGTATACTCTTTGCATACTAATCTTGCTTTATTTTAAGTTACATCCCCATTCTCATTCAATTTGTTTCTGATTATCCATTTGGTTCCAATGACATTCTTATCACTTGGTCTTAGTACTAATGTCTGTGTTTTTTTTTTGTATCTGCTCAATTTCCTCATTCATTGCAGTGATCCATTCTACATTTTCTAGTGCATGTCTAACATTTTTAGGTTCAAAATCACAAATCAAACATGTTTTGTCTTTCAACTTACTTCAAGTCATCATGTCAGCTCTTTTATCTCCAATAATCTGATTCTATGGATGATGTCTTCTTACATATTTGGCAAGTATAGGTTCAATTCTTTGTTCTTCATCATGTTCTCTTATAGGTTCATTGTGTTCTTGTTCATGATCTTCAGTTGCAACATTTTCCTGATTCTTGATCTGTGCTTCTTATTGCCCGATAACATTACCATGTTGGATGGTAATGTTAGGTAATTGTGCGGGTAAAGTATTAGGTTCTTCCATGTAGACAAATCTACTATAATCTTTCAGTTCTTTCATGCTTTCCACATCATTCTTCTTAGCAAATTCATCAACTCTCACATTTTCACTTTCAATGATCTTGTTAGAAGTCTTGTTCAAACATTTATAAGCTTTACTCTTAGTAGAATATCCAAGAAATATTCCTTCATCACTTTTTGAATCAAAATTTCTATTTCTACCATCTTTCAGAATATAACAATGACTCCAAATATTCTAAAATAGTTCATATTAGGTGTATAACCATACCATAGCTCATAAGGTGTCTTGTTTGTTCTTTCTTTATTTTTACTTGATTTAGTGTGTATACAACAGTACTAAAAACTTCTCTCCAGTATGTTTGTGCACCATTCTTTTCAATCATCAGTGTTCTAGCACAATCTACAATTGATCTATTTCTCCTTTTAGCAATTTCATTCTGTTGTGGTGTCCTCAGTGCAGAAACCTGTCTTTTAATTCCATAATCATTACAAAAGTTAGTGAACTCATCAAAAATAAATTCACCTCCTCTATCAGATCTCAAACACTTCATTTCTCTACTAGTTTCTTTTTCCACTTTAGCTTTGTACCACTTAAACATCTTAAATGCTTCATATTTTTCTTTTAGGAACATGACGGTCATCATTCTAGAGTAGTCATCAAAAAATAAAATAAAGTATATGTCCCCATAATAACTCTGTGTTCTTATTGGTCCACATAGGCCTGTATAAACTATCTCCAAAATATCATTAGATGAAAAATTCTTCCTCTTAAAACTAGATTTTGACATTTTTCCTATTTGACAATTCTTGCACATTACATGGTCTGGTTTAGATAAGCTTGGTAAGACTCTAACTTTTCTTTCCTTACTAATCTTAACCATGTTGTCAAAATTTACATGATAAAGCCTCTTATGCCACAACCATACATCTTCATTCTTAGCCATCAAATAAGTAGTTTTAGCAGTGTCAAGATAGATTAGGTTGCCTTTTGATTGTTCACCACTGCCGATCAAATTTCTTGTTCCATCATAGATTCTATCTTTTCTATTTTCAAATGCAAATCGGTGACCTATGTTATTCAACTGTGAAACACTCAACAGATTATAATTAATTCCTTTCACCCAATATGCATTCTCACATTTGATTTGATTGTGTATCATAATAGTACCTTTTCATTTCACTTGACAAGGTGTAACATTTCCCATTCTAACAGATCCACCATCATAATGCTCAAGAAATTCAAATTCCCTTTATCTCCAATCATGTGATGTGTACAACCACTATCAATAACCCAAATTTCATGCTTACTAAATTTAGAAATAAGTGTTGTTTCAACATACCTTTCATCTTCTTCCGAATCTTCTTTCAAAGCTACAAATATTGTCTCAATATCTTCATCATTGTTAGAACTAGTATCATTATATTTATCTTCAGCAATGTAACACGCATTTTTTCCTTTGTCTTTGTAATCTTGGTCATTCCTTCTATCATACTATCAGTTTCTTCTGTATTGTCGGTCATCTTTTCTATCTTTAGATCTTTCATTTCTTTCATCATTCTTTTTGTTAGGGCATCATACAACAAAGTGTCTGATCTCTTTACAATTAAAACATATCAAAGGTAGTTTACCTTTATATCTTCCTTTGCCTTTCTGTAATCTTTTAACCATTAATTATTCAAGTTCATCAAGTTCCTTATCATCACTGTCACTGTTATTTCTTATTATGCGTTTGCTACCAGATTTACTAATTTTCAGAATAGACATAAATGTAGATTCCATAGAAGGTACAATATTGTTGCCAAAATTGTTCAGCTCAAAAGAAATCAATCTACCAACAAGGCTATCAACAATAATATTATTTCTAGGTGTTTCTCTTATTTAATGTATTTCAGAGACTCTTATAGAATAAATAGGTAATAAATTTCTAAGAAACTTACTCACAATAGTGTCTTCATCAATAGTTCCACCTGCTCCTCGAATAGCATTCACAACTTCCTTGAGTCGGGTAGTGTATTGTGTTATGTTCTCTCCTTCTTTCATTCTCATGTCATAAAATTTTCCTTAGAGACTTTAAGCTTTATCTCTTTGTACGTTTTCATCTCCTCCATAAACTAGTGTAATCTTATCCCACATCTGCTTGGCTGATGTACATGTCTTGATATCTTCAAATTCAACATCAGTAAGTGAAGAAGCAATCTCCACCATTATAACATTATGTTCATGTTTCTCTTTCATCTGATTAATAGTCAAGGGTCCAGTAGGTAGAATGAATTCATTATCTAGGTATATTGCAATGTCATCATCAATCCATGATAGGTATAGTCTCATTCTGCTTTTCCATGTCGATAAGTTCTCCTTGTTCAGCTTCGGTGCATCTCTCTTAAACATCTTGTGATCTTTAACTTAAGTCCTTCAAAACTTTCCTTCTAAGCATTGTACGCTCTTATACCAATTGTTAGAATAACTAAGAGGGGGGTGAATAATTTTGTTCTCAATTATCATATAGTCCTGAATTCTCCCAGATGTATATAAAAACAATTTCAATCATATAATTCAACTCGGTGAAATGCATACTGTAATCTCAAACTTTAGTCATGTAGTTGTTTACCGAGTATCAATAAATTAATACTGTGATTTCCAATCATTGTAGATAAAGTAATGTGTAAATAAAAATAAAAATCATACACATTGACACATATATTTTTAACGTGGAAGCCCTGCTAAGGGAAAAACCACCTGGGACTGGTAACCCAAAATATTTCACTCTTCTGAAGTGAGCTCGGTTAAGAGCCAACCATGTTAAAGGTTACAATGCACACTGTTAAATGTGACATGTTTAGAGGATTTAAAACTAGCAATTATCTCTTGACCAATCATTCACTATGGGGTCAAAAAGAAAACACTCAACATTCTTTAGAATTTCGTAATAAATACTTTCACATCCTACTCGGTTAAGAGATTTATCTGTAACAATGGTTAAACTAATATAGTAATGATCTGATTCAAATACAAATCTGTTTGCACATTTTTAGATCTATGCCAAGTACATAATACCTCTAATCAATTTGTTTACTTTAATACATCTGAATCTTCATACTATGTTCTGCTAGGTAATGCTCTTTCCTCTGTTGCTCGGTGATGTCTGCAGAAAATGCTTAGTTTTGTCTTTAACCAGTTTGATCAGTCATGCATAAAATTTACATGTATGCATTATAGAATCATGTATGATTCATAATGAATCTCTTGTCTCTTATATAGACATCATAACTCATGTATGATTCATAATGAATCTCTTGTCTCTTATATAGACATCATAACTCATTTAATTTCCATCCTTTATATTTTGTTTCTTAATCTCCATCGTTGATTTTTCCGCTTAAACCTTCCTTGATAGTTGTGCTAAAAACACGTTTCAATCTTCATCATCCAATCTTCCTTGAATTTTCATAACTGTTTGATAAACATAGAAAACCTTATCTTTTACATGTTGGAAAGCTACAATGTAAACAATTGTTGTTTTGTCATTCATGTCAAACCTTAGCTGGTGAGACTATTTCTATCTGTTTGAGTACCATATCTATTGATTATTGAAGAAGATTTGAAGGCAAGGATAACAATAAGACCAAGTGAAATGGTTGAGTTATGAGAAATTACAAGGGTACTTGATCAGTTGGCACATTGGAAAAGTAATGTGTTGTTTATCCATAACACTAAGTCAAGATGTCAGTTTACTGGGAACAGTCTATACCGAGTGAATTTTGTGTCGACTGAGCATCAGTGTATGCTGAGCATAATTTCTTAGTATCGACCGAGCGCCAGTAAATTGTCGAGGAAAACAGTGATGACCAAGTGGAAGAACACAATGTTGGCTGAGAAACAGTATTTTGGTAATTGTTGAGATTTGAGATCTCTAGCCGACATAATTGAATTTATTGGGATATGTAAAGTTAATTAAGGATAAGCACGATTGGTCCACACTATTTAAATGCATAGGTAACTATAATTAATGCATGGATCCAAGATTTAATTAGTGTTTTCTTTGGAGAAATAAATTAAATGTAATGATGGAAAGATCCGTTGGATCTGACCTAACCTAAGATCTACGATCTTGATTAGGCGACAAAGATTTATTTTAACTAGATGAAGAGGTATAAGATAACCTCAAGGGGTTATTCAAGTAGATGTATGTATGTGAAAAGTGTATGTAAGAGAATTGCATGGCTAATTGACTGATTCACATGATCTAGCAAAGAAGGCTAAACAAAGAAGAAGAGAGTTGTGAAAGTCATTTCTTGACAGATTTCCAAGAAGATCTAAAGATTGACATGAGAATGGAGGCCACTCAGTGAATTAGCATAAGAGCTTAATTGGATTTGGATTCGCAAAGTAAGTTGTATGTATCAAATCACACCTACTGATTAATTTCTAACCATTGTATCAGTCACAATCCTTTAACTAGGTTGACCTAACAGTCATTGTATAAATCCTTTGAACAAGGTGATATTCAAGTGGAATGTTCTAAGACCTCTAACAAGGCCACTCCTGATAGGGTGATTAAATCCTTTAACCAGGTCACATTTAGCAATGTTTTTTGTAACCTTTAACAGGGTTGGCTCCTAGCAGAGCTCACTTTAGAAGAGTGAAAACATGGTAGCATGTTACTATTGGTTTTTCCTAATTTGGGTTTCCACGTTAAATACCGGTGTCAACTTGTGTGAATGTTTATGTTGTGTTTTATTGTTAAGTTTCTACATGCTGATTACATTTGAACAGTAAACTGCATATTTATGTTGTTGACTTATGCTATTGCTGTCGAGCATATCTGAGTTTTTTAAAGTGCTATAAAGTTTAATTGGTACATCTATACCTGAGGATAATTGATTCACCCCCCTCTCAGTTATTCTAAATTCATTATAACAATTGGTATCAGAGCTTTGGTCTCTTGAAAATAGTTTGAAGGTACTTGGAGCAAAAGATCAAGATGTATAAAAAGGAGGTATCGAAGTTGAACAAAGATAACTTCCCTGCATGGAAGAGTCTGATGAAATTGCATCTGGTTGGTAGTGGTGATGCTGCTAAGCACTATATTGAACATGATTATGTAGTCCCAACAACACCTCTCACCGCTGAACAGTTAAGAGAAAAGAAGGAACACAATCAAGCAATGTTTGAGATCGCATAATCCCTGAGCTATCCTAAATTTGAAGACATAAAGAAATGTATGAATTCAAATTAGATGTGGGATACCCTAGCAACCTTCTATGGAGGAGATACAAATGTGATGAGAGCCAAATCTAAAAGTTTAAGAGGTAAGTTTGATGAAATGAAAATGCAAGAAGGATAAAATATAGTTCAATATTGTGGTAGGATAAAAGAAGTTGTGAATGCTATTAGAGGATCTAATGGAACCATTGATGATATCACCATTATGATCAAGGTACTAAGAACTCTTCTTCCTATATATGTTATTAGAGTCTCTGCAATTCAAGAATTAAGATGTACTCCTAATAACAATTTGACTTTAGAAGGTCTGGTAGGCAGACTTACTACATTTGAGATGTCAAATTTTGATAACTACACTCCACAAGCTATTGATTCCACATTTAGATCTCAGTTGGTCCTTAACAAATCAAATAAAGGAAAGAAATGTGTAAACAGTGACAACGACACTACAGATGATGATCTGGAAGAGCTTGAGGCACTTATGGAAAGAAGACTATCTAGAGGAAAAGGAAAATTCAAAGGTAAACTTCCTATCATTTGTTTTTCATGTAACAATGTTGGTCATATTGCTGCTAGATGTCCTGATAATAATGATAAAGATGAAAGAAGGGACAACAAGTACAAAGATAGAAAGGACGAGTGAGACTTCGGAAAGTATAAGGATTACAAAGACAAAGGTCATAAGTCTTTCTATATATATGAAGAAGCTTCTGATAGTGGAACTGATAATTTTGATGAAAATGATATAGAAGTTGTGTATGTTGCTATGAAAGATGATTTCGATGATGATGAGAAAAATGCACTAATTTCTTCTATGAGTAAAGGTGACCGTTGGATTATTGACAGTGGTTGTTCACATCACATGACTGGTGACAAGGATAAATTTGAAACCTTAGATCAGTGCAATGGCGGTTATGTTAAATTTGGTAATGATGCACCATGTCTTGTTAAAGGGAAAAGATCAATTAACTTGACTGACAAGATTAGATGTGAAAATGTATATTGGGTTGATGATCTTATCTATAATTTATTGAGTGTTGCATAGCTGAATACTTTTGGTTACAGAGTTGAATTCCATCACAAGAAGGAAAAGATCTATGATGCCACTAGAGAACTAGTTGGAAGTGGAGAGAAAACAAAAGGTAACTTGTTCTATCTAGACTTAGCTTACGAGACATGCTTTTTTACACAATATAATGATGTTTGGTTATGGCATAAAAGGTTGTGTCATGTAAACTTTGATAATTTGGTAAGCATAAGCAAATTGAAAAGGGTTAGAGGGTTGCCTAAGTTAAAGAAACCTGGAAATGCAATGTTTAAGCAATGTCAATTGGAAAAAATAACTAAATCTAGTTTCAAAAGAAAGAATCATACTTCTAAGGAAATTCTGGAATTGGTTCATACTGACCTTTGTGGTCCAATGCATAAGCAATGTCAATTGGAAAAAATGACTAAATCTGGTTTCAAAAGAAAGAATCATACTTCTAAGGAAATTATGGAATTGGTTCATACTGACCTTTGTGGTCCCATTGGTGAGAAAAGTTACTATAGAGATAGATATTTTATTCTATTTGTTGATGATTACTCTAGAATGATGACTGTTATGTTTCTTAAGGAAAAATCTGATGCATTCTAGTTATTTAAGTGGTACTTGGCAAAAGTTGAAAAGGAGATAGGCAAAATTCTAAAATGTTTGAGATCTAACCAAGGAGGAAAGTTTATTTCTAATGAGTTTAACATGTTCTGCAATGATCGAGGTATAAAAAGACATATGTCCGCACCTAGGATACCACCATAGAATGGTATTGTTGAAAGAAGAAATAGATCTATCATGGACTGTGCCAGAACACTAATGATGGAGAAAAATGTTGCACATAACTATTGGAGAGAAGTTGTAAGTACAATAGTATATACCCTGAACAGAGTACAAGTCAAGAAAGGTAATAATGCTACACCTTATGAGCTATGGTATGGATATGCACCTAATGTAAGATATTCCAAAGTTTTTGGAAGCAAATATTTTATACCAAAGGATAACAGAAATGGAAAACTTGATGCTAAAGGTGAGGAAGGCATATTTCTTGGATATTCAACTAAAATTAAAGAATATAAGTGTTTGAATTCTAACACTAACAAATTTGTGGAAATTGAAAATGTTAGAATTGATGAATATGCAGAAAGAAATGAAGCAGAAAGCACACAGGAATCTGAAAGTTAAAAATCATTTGTCTATCTGGATGAGGAAGATTCTAATGTATTACCTGAACCTAAGAATGAGGTTGTCGAGCAATAGCTAGCACCTGTTGACTCACAGAATGAGTTTGCTACGCAACAGGATGCAATTGCCAAGCTATCTGATGAAGATGTCAAGACACAAAATCAACCTGAATTGAATGAGAACAATGAATCTAAAGCAAAGAAAGAACCTAATCTAGCAAAGTATGTAAGGAGGCACCACAAACCTGATCAAATCATAGGATCAAAGGATTTTGCAGTTATGACAAGAAGTAAGCTAAGAGATGGTACATGCTTGTTATATGATTTTTGGGCCTAAAACAGTAAAAGATGCCTTAGAAAATGAAGACTGGGTACAAGCCATGAATGAAGAGATTGAACAGATTAAGAAGAATAATACTTGGACACTTGTACCTAGGCTGAATGAAAAAAATGTAATTGGTACTAAGTGGGTATTCAGAAATAAGTTGAATGAACATGGAGAAGTAACAAGGAATAAAGCTATTTTGGTATGCAAGGGTTATGCACAAGAGGAAGGAATTGATTATGGAGAAACATTCACCCCAGTTGCAAGATTGGAAGGAGTCAGAACCTTACTTGCATATGTATCTTACAAAGGTTTTAAATTTTATCAGATGGATGTAAATTCAACATTTCTAAAGGAATATTAGAAGAAGAAGTGTACATTGAACAAGCTGATGGATTTATTGAACCAAGCAAGAGGAGCGTGGTTTTTATATTACACAAGGAACTATATGGATTGAAGCAAGCACCAAGAGCATGGTATGAGAGATTTCACAATTACTTGATAAAGATTTAATTTGCAAGAACCAATGACAAAAACAATCTGTATTTGAAGACAGAACAAAATAAAGGTAATTTATTAGCTGAAATTTTTGTTGATGACATTATATTTGGCAGACAAGATGTGTTATGCCAAACATTTGCAAAAGAGATGCAAACTGAATTTGAGATGTCTATGTTTGGTGAAATCAAATTCTTTGTTGGCTTGTAAATATATCAAATGAAGAATGGTATCTATATTACTCAATCAAAATATGTCAAGGAGATACTAAATTTTTTTGGAATGGAAGAATCAAAACCAGTGAGTACACCCATGGCTACTGGACAGAAGGTAACAAAAAATGATGACACAAAAGAAGTGAATAAAACCCTTTACAGGTCAATGATTGGAAAGCTGCAATATGTTGTACACAATAGACCTGATATTGCTCTAGCTATTGGAATTGTTGCAAGATTTTCTGCCAATCCCAAGGAAACTCATATGATGGCAGTAAAAAGAATTCTGAGATATTTGAAAGGAATAGATGAATATGGTCTGTATTACAAAAAGAATGATAATTTTGAGCTTAGAGTTTACACTAACTCTAATTGTGTAATGCCCCACCAGGGAACCCAGGAGAACTTAACCTAAACATGACACTAAGTTCACAGAATATTTTTATTTAAATGTTTACAAATAATATTAATAACAATGCGGAAGCAACACAATGAAGTACATGAAATACATGAAATACAACCCATACATGATTAACATTCCTCAAGGGTTCCTTGACGTAGAATTACTTAAACAACTAATCTACGAATACAAATATAAGAACTGACATAAAGGTTACATAATCTAAAACCAATAACATACATCTCATAATAAAGATTACATATACAACTGATACCATAAGGTATACTACCTAATCAACAT
>MU225649.1:2149258-2179630 GCA_018584345.1 Thuja plicata | reverse complement strand
CCACTTAAAGCATGCAAAACTCAACTTAGGAATATAAAAGCAAAGTGTTAAATTGAAAATGCATGAGAGATAATTTCAATTAACTTAATCAATTAACCATGCAACTAAATATTTAATCAAGCATAAAAGCTCATTTACTCTAATATTCAATTAATTATTTAATTAAATATTAATACTCAATAATTAAACTTTCAATTAAACATAGGTATTTAATTTAATTTTCAATTAATTAAATACCCTATATTCAATAATTAATTGCAATAATATTCAATTAAATAAATATCATGATATAACACTCACATAATCACTTCATGTACCTGAACCCGAAAACATGTAAAATCAATCATGATCAAGGAAAGGGATACACAAATTCCTATCAACTATACGAATTTGGTCAGGGTAGTCAAAACAGATACTTGTCCACTAACTAGGACAATTAGGTTTAGGATAGGATTTGGACCTGAAAACTATCTCCCCTCTCTAACCATTGAGATTAATGCGATAGGGCACGCTCACTCCTACCAATTCAGGGAAGACGTAACCCGGTACCTACAAACCTGTCATCACAAAGATGAACATACATGCATATATCATATGGAAAACAATGGTTGAGACTAGGTTATCATGTGGATCTCGCCGAAGCAAGTAACTATGACTCTATCCCATACCATACCAAGCACATCAAATAGTGATGAAAACATACAATGATCCATGTGCATATAAATATAAGGTCAGTATTGTCAGAAAATCATAATCGAAATGAAATCCTAACATATACATAAGCATCCTAAAATAACCATAAATCACATATACACCAATGATATAACATACTAATAATGGATCAATAACATACTGAAATGTAACACATAATATCATCTAAACCATCTGATAAAAATCAACACATACATCCAAAATGCCTAAAAGAGTTTGGCATCCACAAAATGAAGAGCAACCTAGGAGGTGGGTATTACAAATTGGGCTGAAAATATGGATGATAGGAAAAGCACCACCGATGGCACATTTCTTCTAGGAAAGAGATTGATTTCATGGACAAGCAAGAAATAGAATTTCACCTCACAATCTACAGCTAAAGCCGAGTATGTGGCAGCAACAGTTAACTGCTCTAATATTGTGTGGTTGAAGATACTACTAAAAGGTATGAAAGAAGTGATCACAAAACCAGTTGTTATATATTGTGATAACACGAGTGCCATCAATATTTCTAAGAACTCTGTGATGCACTCTAAGAAAAAGCATATAGCTATCAAGTATCATTACTTGAGGGAGCTAGTTCAAAACAAGGAAGTGAGACTGGAATATGTGCATACTAAGGAATAGTTAGCATACATATTTACAAAAGCACTACCTAAGGATTCTCATGAGTATCTACGAGGTAAATTAGGGGTGATTCCCCTAACCGGGGCTAATTAGTTCATAATGGAACTATTGCATCAAATATTATATTCAGAATATTTGACACATTGATGCACATGAAGTCACACTTTAGGATGCTGCCTAAAGATTTGAAAGAAAGACAAGGATAGAAAAGAGGATCAGTCATTAGCAAGATGACAGGAACAACATGATACTGAGTTAGAACAAAATAATCTTCATGATAAAGATGTCAACATCTTTGGCATTGTTGTCAAAGAGGGAGAGTTTACTAAAAGAGAGGGAGAATTTACTATACTTAGAGAAAAAGGGAGAGTTTACTGAAAGAGAGAATCTATAGGTGAATAGACATAGAAAGATTTCAGTGTGATTACAGACATAGAGGGAGAAATTTTTTACAAGTTGAGAATCAGAATGAAGCTAAAGACATTAAATGAAGATATGTTCATATCAAGGAACACATGTAGAATTTTCTGGATTGTATGGTAACTATTTTTGTAAAATTATTGTTTTATTGTTTAGTGTTGCCATCAATGCCAAAGAGGGAGATTGTTGGAAAGCTACAATGTAAAAAATTGTTGTTTTTTCATTGATGTCAAACCTTTATGGTGAGACTATTGCTATCTATTTGAGTACCATATCTATTGATTGTTGAAGAAGATTTGAAGGCAAGGATAAAAATAAGACCGAGTGAAATGGTTGAGTTATGAGAAATTACAAGGGTACTTGATTAGTTGGCACATTAGAAAAGTAATGTGTTGTTTATCCATACACTAAGTCAAGATGTCAGTTTACTGGGAACAATATATGCTGAGTGAAGTTTGTTTCGACCGAGCATTAGTGTATGGCGAGCATAATTTCTTAGTATCGACTGAGCGCTAGTAAATTGCCAAGGAAAATAGTGATGACCGAGTGGAAGAACATAGTGTTGGCCGAGCAACATTATTTTGGTAATTGTTGAGATTTGAGATCTCTGGCTGACATAATTGAATTTATTGGGATATGTAAAGTTAATTAAGGATAAGCATGATTGGTCCACACTATTTAAATGCACGGGTAACTGTAATTAGTGCATGGATCTAAGATTTAATTAGCGATTGATTTGGAGAAATAAATTAAATGTAATGATGGAAATATTTGTTGGATCTGACCTAACCTAAGATCTACGATCTTGATTAGGCGGAAAAGATTTATCTTACCTAGATGAAGAGGTATATGATAACCTCAAGGGGTTGTTCAAGTAGATGTATGTATGTGAAAAGTGTATGCAAGAGAATTGCATGGTTAATTGACTGATTGGCATGATCTAGCAAAGAAGGCTGAACAGATAAGTAGAGAGTTGCAGAAGTGATTGCTTGATGGATTTCCAAGAAGATCTAAAGATTGACATGAGAATGGAGGCCACTCAGTGAATTAGAATAAGAGCTTAATTGGATCTGGATTTGCAAAGTAAGTTGTATGTATCAGATCACACCTGCTGATTACTTTCTAACCATTGTATCAGTCAAAATCCTTTAACCAGGTTGACCTAATAGTCATTATATAAATCCTTTGAGAAAGGTGATATTCAGGTGGAATGTTCTAAGACCTCTAACAAGGCCACTCTTGATAGGGTGATTAAATCCTTTAACTAGGTCACATTTAGTAATGTGTTTTGTAACCTTTAACAGGGTTGGCTCCTAGCAGAGCTCACTTCAGAAGAGTGAAAACTTGGTAGCATGTTATTGGTGGTTTTTCCCAATTTGGGTTTCCATGTTAAATATTGGTGTCAACTTGTGTGAATGTTTATGTTGTGTTTTACTGTTAAGTTTCTACATGTTGATTACATTTGAACAGTAAACTGCATATTTATGTTGTTGACTTATGCTATTGTTTCCGAGCAGATCTGAGTTGTTTAAAGTGCTATAAGGTTCAATTGGTACATCTAGACCTGAGGATAACTGGTTCACCCCCCTCTTAGTTATTCTAAATTCATTCTTACATTACCCCAGAATCATAAATTTCTAGCTCATCATTCTAGTCATCCTCAGTTTGGTTAAATTGCTCAGTCAATACTGTGATGTGTCGGCAATCCCTAGCTTGGTTATCACTGTGCTTGGTATATAGTGTATTTACTCAGTGTTCATTATCTCTTGGTGTATACATAACTCTTCAATTACCAACCACGTAAACTTTATTTGTTCCAGATCTTCAAACCATAATAGATGTTTGTTACCATAATGATACTCAAATAAGTTGACATCAGTGACAATATAATAACAGATAATGTCTATCATCATATCTGTATCTCGATTGACTATCAACAAATGATTTGAAACATACAATCATTTGTAGTTCATTAATTAACCACACCAAATTAATGATTTATCATCCTTTTATACACTTTTTCAGGTTTATCAAAAACCCTAAAAGGTATTACAAGTTAGCTCCAAACATCCATTCAAATTACATAAGCGATCATGCGAACATAGGAAATTGTAATGTTCAATGTCAGCCCTCAAAAATATAATTCAAAAATAAATTGAACATTGATGAATAATTGACCACAACCTTGATTTAACCAATTTGACTAGATTGGTTAACTGTTCACTGTTCTTGTCAATATCTTTGGTGTTTGCCTCAAATCTCTGCCTATATGTGGAATCTTCTTAAGAGATCATAGATGTAGATAAACATGACTCCATAGATACTATCTAACTGATTGCATCACCTAAACATTCAATATTATCATCGCTTATAAAATTTACCAATACTGACTATATTATCACTGATACACTGGATACTTAGAAAAATCCTTGTGCAATCACCTTGACCACTGGTATATCAGATATGACCTTCTCAATTCAAATTTTTTGCCAGCAATGACAACACCAAAACTCACTGCAAGCATATAGGACTCAATTGCCTTCATCATAATGCCAACAATCTCCCCCTATGGCATTGATGACAACACTTAGGAAAAATTGCTAAGTGTCTAACTATGCAAAAATGAAATCAATCAAGTATATACCTTCAAGAAAAAATAACTCCCTCTTAGGGTTAATCCCCCTAATGTAATTACAAATAGATCATACAATACCATGTAACATATTGGACTGATAGATCTATAATACTCCTCCTTACAAATACTTAGCCAATTTTTGTCACTATTCATGCTAAACTACTCCCCCTTCGACAATAATGACAAAGGAATTACAATAGATAAGAAAAATTCAAAATTTTATTATTAGAGAGTAGCATATACCTATTATGTAATCTATTGAATACATCACCAAAATTGGTCTTTAAGACCTATAGATCATTCTCCCATATCTTCTTGAGGTTTTCAATGATCACTATTTGACCGCATATCAGATAGGCTAACTCCTCCAATGCATCCATTGTGCTCATATAAGGTAGGGATAATACAACTTCTACCTCTTTAACTCCTTTTTGCAAAAATTCCAACTTGGGAATCAGTAGACTTTGCAGCTCCAACAATGTACCTATCATATTCTCATACTCATTGTTATAATTCTTGAGCTTGTGATTAATAGTGCTTACTTGAGCTCCAAAACTTGTAGAAAAATGGTTCACTGAATCAAAATTAGCAACTAAATTCTATAACTCATGTTGATCTTCAACTCTTTTCTGCTCAATATCTTGAATAAAATTTGAAAAATCACAAATTGTGGCAAGTAAATTGCCACCTTCCTTTAGTGCTTCCTTCACCTGGTTCACAACAATTTCTAATGAACCTGTGTCAAGTGAAATGCGTTGGGATAACTTTTATGATTTCTTCTTCTCATAATCCTTTTATGCCCTCATTACTAATGCATTTCCTAACATTTGCATTTAATCACATGAAGCTGTCACTAATTGAACCAATTGTTCAATAGGTGCATCCTTTTCATCATAGGTTACCTCAAGCACTAAGTCTTACAATATATCTCTTGTAGACTGTATTATTTCGGCCTCCTTCTTCTTATGATCTCTTTCAACCTTGACTTAATATCCATAGAAACATTCATCATTTTAGTATGGCTCATTGCAGTCAAGTTTATTGGCCCTTAATATCTGGAATATTATCTTCATCTTCTTCATCCAATCTTGGCTTAATAGTAGCCATGGACTATGAATATTATTAATACTATAAAGCACTGAAAGGGGGGGGGGGGTGAATCAATGCAACTAGAGATCTACAAAATATTTTCATCAACTTCCAAAGTAACCAACATGCAAAGATAAATATAACATAAAGCTTAAAAAAACATGCATCCAAAAAATCAACACAAAGACACCAAATGTTTTGCATGGAAACCCTTGTTAGAGGGAAAAACCATGTCTGGAATTGTCACCCACAAATCTCACTAGTGCACCAATAAGATTAGTCTTGTTAGGAGAATTACAACACCTTGCTAAGGATATACCTGGTTAAGAGTATCTATAGCTTGGTTAGGAGATATTACAAAGTCCTATTAGGAACTACCCTCTTAAGGGATTTCAAACTCCTTCTGAGAGTCACTCGGTTAGAGGATTTAAACTTTAGACCTATGAGGATCTTGAATACCCTTTTAGGAGTAACCTTGTTAGAGGATTTTGATTGCAAGCCAGTTAGAACTTTCCTTGAGAATGAACTCAAATAAAGTGACCTAAATGTAGCACACTCTACCTGATAGATCTGCTTTAGCACTACTCAAATTTCTTCTCTAACCATACAAACTTCACCTTCGACAATCACAATCATCACAACATCAACAACAACCTTTTTATTTTCAATTTCATCTCTTATAAAAATATTTATGTTATTGGAATAACTCTAAAATTTGTTACCTGAGTCAGCCTCTAAATCTCCATCAAAATTCATAAGTGATCACACCAACATAGGAAATTAAAATTCTAAAGGTCAACCCTTAATAATACAATTAAAAAATGAAATGATAATTGGAGAATAATTGACCACTACCTTGATTTTGTCAGCCATTCTTGACTGGTTAATTGTTCTAGTTGATAACACTGATGTTTCCTTCAAATATTCATTTGTACATTGAATATTCTCACACAATTATAGATGTAGGATAACATAACTCTTTAGATACTTTCTGACCAATTGCATCATATGAATAGTCCAGATAATCACCATGCAACGTATTTACCATGACTGAATATGTTATCACCAATTGCCTGAATACTTAGAAAAATCCTTTTGTAATCACCTTCATCACTGGTACAATGGATTCAATCAACCTAGAAGACTTGTTTCTAGCAATGACAACACTACAACATTCACCACATGATCTAGGATATGATCATCTTCATCATATGCCAACATATATTACATGTCTGTTCTCCTTATCTATAGTCCCTTCCTTTTGTTCTTGTTGTCCTTTCTCTCCTTCCACTTACACATCTTTAGTATGTGCATTCTCTTACTTCTCCTTATCTTCATCTCCATCGGTTGCCTCTGATACTAGTACTTGTTGCTGCTCTCTAATAGGAACTTTGATTGAGGTATCATCAGTCATAACTTGATCTATTTATTGCTCTATCTTTGTGGTGTCATGAGAATCCACATGTTCATCTATTGTATCCTTAGGCTCATTAAAAACATCCAAGATGGGAATAAAATCTATGGTGACTTCAACACTATCAACTATCAATCCCTCATCAGAATGTGTAATCTCAGGTTCGTCATCATCTTTTTCCTTTTCCTCTTCTTCTTTGTTCTCATCTTCCTCCTCTTAAAAAGACACAAGAATTTATTCAAAATCCTCTATGTCTCATCCTAAAGTGATTGAGATTCATCATTTAGTATTCTGGTCATTCGTGTCTTGGTCTTGAATTCCTTTATTTATTTCTTAAGAATCTCATCATTTTCTTCTTTTGACATTTCCGGTTGTAATTGGACTAAAACATATTTTGTCAATTCTTTGTCTTTCTTTAATGCAACATGCCACCTAGCTTCAATGTTTTTATATAGAGATGAGGGGACATTTCCTTGAAACTAAATAAGAGCTTTGAAATTTTTTTGCATACTAAACACAACTGCATCCTTAATATTTCACTGGTCTTATTTAGTGAATTTATCATGATGCTTCTTAACATCAACCAATACACCCCACTTTCTAACTTTTTCCACTATTTTATATATTGAAATAAACTTACTCATATCTGGTTTTCTAGATTTCATGGTTAGGGATCAAACTATCTTGGAATTATTACCACTTTCCCTCAACTCCTTTTGTTCTTCATCAGACTATGTACCTTCTTCTTCACTCCTTTCAACTTCCTTGTTCCTTTGAGCTTTTTCTTTCTTCCTTTTACCAACTACTCCTCTTGTTGCAGTGGACTCCTTTTCTTTTGTGGGCTTATATTTTGAAGGTTTTTTCTTTTCCTTCACTGGTGCCTTTGTTGGAGGAGAGATTTTCTCCTTCTTCAGTGTTGTAGTTGTGGCACTTCTTGTCTGCCTGCTAGTTGGGGCACTACCGATTGTAGAAGAGATAACTTCTACATCTTCATCTTTAGTTATTGTTGTTGCTCCATATGTTCCTGCCTTCTCTGCATCATGTCTTTATCTTTCCTTGTCAATGGCTTCCTATGTGAAGCCTTTTGTTAATGAAAATTGTTCTACTTCCTTTCTTATTTTCTTCTCAATCACCAGTTGATTTAGCTTGCTATAAAATTCCATTCTCTTTTCTTTATAGGTTACAAATTAGGGTGCATTTGGATCTACCAGTTTTGACAACAAATATTATGCATGTAGAATTAGCATATCAACTTCTACCTCATAACCCATAGGCATGGCCCATGAGGTCCTAGGTACTACAACCTCCATCTGACATGTATCAGTGTCCACAATAAAATAGATGTCATCCTTATATTTTTTAACAATGTATGCAAGTATCTTCTTAGCACTGTATATTGAAAATTTTCAATTTCCAAGCTTTGGCAATTTTCCCATGTCTTTTGGTTCAAAATACATGTCTCTTCATGCCAAAAAAGTCAAATTATGGTTAAGTTTTCAAAATTCCTTATTTCATGTTTTAAATTGTGCAGTCGCGCTGACTTTTAAAATGTCTTTTTAAGTGAGTGAGTGAGCGACGAGTCATTTTGGGTTGAATCAAGCAGTCGCGGTCATGTCTTTGTAAGACAAGTTGGCAATGCGAGTGAGTGACATGGTCATTAAAGTATGTTAATCACAAAATCGGGATGTCTTTTTGAAGTCAGTTTGTTAGTCAATGAATGAGCAAGTTGAAATTTTTTTTTTTCATTCACTTGCGAAGGTTTGAGTTTTTTGTTAAAATGCCCAGCGAGTCAGTGAGTAGTTAAGTTTTGGCGTATCGCGTAGTCATGGTGGCCTTATGTCTTTACATTTTTGGGTCTACGGCTAAGCGAGAAGTATAAAGTGAAGTCTAGTCTTTCACTCAGGATAAGTTTTTGTTCGTGTCTTTTGAGCCTGCAAGTGCACAAGGAATTCATGTTACAAGCGTTGCTCACTCCTTCCAGTTTTAACCGATGTTCTTTTGCAGTGCAGGTAAGCGATGAATTATGTTTTGGTCATCATATGGTACCAGTCGCTCAGTAGCACAGGAAATTTTAAAGGTTTTGAAGTGAGCGAGTGCATGACTAGAGAAATCATATTAAGATCCACTCACTCCCAGATGATATAATGATTAAAGTTTAGAGCCCGCAAGTGTGCGATGAAAGAAATTGAAGATTGTCGCTCAGTTGCTCATGAAGGAAGTAAAGTCAAAAGGGATCAGTGAGTGAGTGATTGAATGAGTTATAAATTTTTTGTGAAGATAATCGCTCAATCACGAAGAATATAATCATCAAGAATTTTCAGTAGCGAGTGCACGACTGTGAATAAAGAAAGGTCGTTGCTCACTTGCGGATAGTTTTGAGCTAAAATGCTTTACAGTGTGATTGAGCAACCAATCAAAAAGTGCATAAAGAAAATGGTCATCACTCACTCGCGGAGGTAGAAAAAAAAATCAAAAGGGAATAGAGACTGTGCAACTAGAAAATGATGCATGACTATTTTGAGTCATCGCTCACTCGTTCACATCCAAGCATAACAATAAAGAGATTAGAGAGTGCGCGACCAAGGAAGGATTGAGTGATCAAATTTTACTCGCTCACTCTCGCAAGTTTCAAAAAAGTGAAATGTTGAATAGTGAGTCTACAACTGATATAAGGACTAGTATTGTTTCTCACTTGTCCAAGTGTAAATGTGAGGGATAAAGAGGTATTGAGTACGTGATTGCTAAGTAATAAAGTTGCTATCTAGGTCATCACTCAGTCGTGAATAACATAACCTCAAGCAAAGAAGAGACCGCGAGTACGTGAATGGTTGCAAGGAAAGGTATTATCACTCACTCGTAAGGACAAATTTGAAAGTAAGAAAAGGATAGTGAGTAAGCGACAAATTGACAAGTGGCTCATTTCAGGCTTACAAAGGAAAAAAGAGAAAAGGTGAGTACCTTTTTCCAGCAAGGATCAAACAGTGTGAATTAATGGAAGCATTAGTTACAGAGAGATGATTGTATGACACTACAAGTGTGAGAATTTGGCATTCAAGTGGACAAGACAACGATTAGATGGCTATAAATAATGAATGATTGAGCTTGATTTTGTACAACTCTCATTTATGCCTTGAAGATTTTGTTGTGAAAGCAACAAAGATTGTTTTTCTGAGATAGAAATTTGAGAGGGAAAGATGAGTCAAGCTACTACCAGTGCTACCTCACAAGGGTCTGGAAAGAAGAAGGTTGTAGAAAATAAATATATACAGGAATTTTCTGATTTTCTTCTTGGGACATCAAACAAAAACAGTGCTAACTGGGATGAGTGGAAAGATAAATGGTGTCAGTGCAGAAATCCTGTCACTACAAGCTTCTCGAGTAATACTCTATTTCATTATTTTTGGAACAATAGAGTTAAAGTTGTCCTAATTTGTAATCCCTGGGAATTAAACATGGCTAAATTAATTGTGCCTGATGTATATGTGGACATAGAATTAATCAAAAAATTGGCTAAGAATTATTTCCTAGTAGCTAGGGTAATTAGGAAAAAGAACAAAGAATCCCTAGTAAACATAAATAGAAGATCAGTAGTAGAGGTTTTTAGAATTACTGGTACATTGTGTACATAAATTAATCTGGAGAAGATAAAAGAAGATTATAAAAAGAGGGAAAAATTGATCAAGAAGTATGAAATGCCCAAATTCATGCCTAGGGTAGACAGAAACCTGGTAATCATCCCAGATAATGTTAAACCTCCCTTTCATTTGTCCATGTTTCATCACTATGTCACGTGCACAGTATATGGCCTGAGCATGGTGTTAGGATTTGATGGAGATTCTACTATGGCTGAGGACCTACTAATGATGGAAATGAACATTCAACACCCAGAGGTCAATTCATATTATGATTATGTGGGGTACCTAGTTGAAGCTATACATGTATCATTGGTAGATATACATAATGATGTCCCAATCCCAACTTTAAAAAATTATTCTCATCTAATGTTTATGATTCTATTCTACAACAGGGCCTCCATGGATGAAGAACTACAATTGTTTGATTCAGAATATGGTGTTAGTATGCCAATTCAAAGGTGGACCCTAGTATGGGATAGTTCCTCTATAAATTCATCTTTTTTATGTTTCTCTAATTAGATTGTGGATCCAATCTTTGATTTACTAGGAGCTAATAGGGAGAGATTACCAATTGGGGTTAGGAGGATATTAAGGCATTACCAGTTTGTTCAAAATTGGCCAATCTCTCACAATTGGGGAGATTTCTTTTTCTTTGATCATTTCACTATTATTAGGGTATATGGTTGTTCTCAACCTCCTCACATTCTCCCTAAGTTTGTGCCTCTTATAATTTCATTTCTAGAGTTCATTTGGCAAATTACCTATGTCAATAAAGAATTCCTAGAAGGATACAAGAGGGTTACTTTTGTCCCTAGATTATGGGTGGGTTTTGATTTTTCTATTGGAAAAATAGTGTTTGATTTGATCAATGACTTTCTAAAGTAGTATAGAACATCCACAACTGCTGTTAGATTATGTGATCCAGAAATTTTTGTGAAAATAGCTCTGAAAGGCATAGTATCCTAGGTAACTCTCAAAGACAATGAGCCTTTAGATCATGAAGATATTGTAAGAAACAAATTGGAAAAGGATGATGTCTAGGAGAGGAGAAGGAAGTGGAAATATCTTCTCACAATAGAAGCTAATTGGAAAGAATCAGACAATAATTTTTCTGGTTTTTTCCCTGACCTCCCATACTTACAGAGAATGGAGGAAAAGCTTAAGTTTTATGACACTTTGATGGCACAAGTACCATAGTTTAGTGCTGAGGATGCATAGTCTCAAGGGTCCCCAATTCCTATTGAATTACATGACCTGGAACATCAAGAACAACAAGAGGAACAACACAAAGAAGAAGAAGAGGATGGTGAGGAAGCTACTTCTGCTAGAGAGCCACCGAAGAAGAAGAAAAAAATAGAGCACAAGATGGTGCAGGATAGAAAGAGTATGGCCAAGGCTATGATAACAGAGCATGGAAAGTATTTTAGGAAGTTAAAAAGGCAACTACAAAAGGAGCCATAGGCTGAAAGCCAAGGGGATAATCAAATGGTGTTGTTTGGAGAAGTTGATGAGAGGGTATGATGGCAAATGAATTCATGAAAGATGATGAATTCATAAAATATAGAGAATTCAAAAGCTTCCTGGTAAAATTAGAGCAAAGGGATTTAAGGCCAAGCTTAATCACAGGTGAAGGTCAGGAAGATAAAAATGAAGAGATTGTGAAGACACTCCAGGATTATGATCCTGAGAGTGAGTTGATTACTGTGGAACAAGAAAGACTATTGGTGTAGAACAATGGGGTTCTATTGATGCCAGATTGGGACTTACAGTCCACCTTTATCATTGATTAGATCAGGAGGCAAGAAGACCCCTTTTTAAAAATAGAATTTGAGATTGATGAGGTTTTAAAAGGATCAGGATTTGATCCTAAATCCAAGACTTTAGCTATTTGGTCTCTAGCCCCTGATACATAGAAGCCTCTTGTAATGACTATAAGAGAGGAGAAGAGAGCTAATAGAATGATCTAGAATTTCTAGAATACCACTGATACTGAGATCACCCAGCTTATGACTCAGGTGTCCTTTATGAATTTCAAAAAAATAGAGGACTTGTCTAAAAGATATGAGACAAATTTTTGCCAAATGATGGCCTTAGCAAAAAAGCATGAAGAAGTAGTGGTTCATAACCACACATTGGAGGAGAAAATTGCAAAATTAAAGGTAGAATTGGAAGAAAGTAAGAGAGCAAAAACTCCAACCCTACGGGAAATATCAAGAGCTGAAACAGATGTTGCCACAGAAACAAAAGAAGACTCAACATTGGCAGAAGGTCATTCTAAAGAGTTTTCATAGGGACAAACTACAAATATCATGTCTATCATATTGCCCATACTGCAACATTGAATTGATGTTTTGAAGCAGAAGACTGACATAATACATACATTGTATGGGTCACTGCAAGAAGCCTCAAGGAAAGCTATTTAAGCTATGATATTCTTGGAGCCTACATTCAAGACTTGGTCAGAAAGAGACATGCTGATGGATAAATTAAAGATAGGCATGTTATACAGTGATTATTTTAATGATAAAATCATAGAGACCATTGACATGATCAATGAGGTGAATAATACATATGCCTTCTTCAGTGGCAAAGCTGAATTGATAAATAATAAATTGTAGTTATTTGGTGAACAGTGCCCCCCTTTGATCCCAAAGATCTATGCTAAAGCTGGTAATTTAAAGCCATAATCAGATTGGACAGCTAAATTTGATGGGATATTCAAGGATGAAGAGATGAAGCAGTGCCTAGAGAAAGATAATGAGGCCAAATATTGCAATGAATTAATTTATAACCTCTTCAAGGTTGAAAGAGATATGGAAAAATTTGTTGTTGAAGCCAGAACAACCATGAATGCCAGGTGGATAGAAGTTGTTACTAAGCTGGCATAGGAAAATAATTTTGAGTGGCCCATTTCCAAGGAGGTGAACAGGTGGGAAGCAAAGTTGAAAAGATAGCGAAGATATTTTCAAACTGCAACAACAAATTTTGTTCAGACTTCGCCAATTTTTGCCACCAATGTTCTGTTGTAATTTTGGCTTTTATGTCAGTTTTAAAAGGTTGTTGTAAAAGATTTTGTAGATCTTTCATATGTAGTTTGTATCTTGTTGCATCCTTAGTTATAAAAGGATTCCAAGACTACTGGGAAAAGGATAGCCATTTTTCATTTGGGAGTACAAGTTCAAGTTGTATAAACTCTGGTTTAAGACCAATCTATTTTGAATAGGGTTTTGAAATTTGCTATTGAATGTAATAGAAATTCTTGATTATGAATACAAATGAAATCCACCAATAGTTTTTGAAACATATGATGAGTATTTTTTCTTCATTTTTGTGTTCTAAATTTTATTTAAATTGGATGCTCAGGGAATGTTCAATTTATATGTCTGTTAGGTAGATTTTGAAATAGTTTTAGGGTTCTTTCAAGGAAAGATTAAAGTTGCCTCAGGGTTGTTTCAGTGAGATTCAGGGTTTATTATGAATTTGATGAACTAAGTTTTCATATGTGTGAAGGTAGATATATAACATATATCTATTTTTATGTCAGATCTGTCATTGTTTTAAGTTCTTATTCATGAAAAATTGGTTATAAATATTCATTAGTGACTCCATACCCTAGGACAAAACACTGGTCTATTTTCCATTGAAATAGTTGATTATCACTATCAAAATTGATCTTTATCTTTATGTTTTGATCTACCAAATAAATGTTGTAGAGGTCAATCCCTATAATTCCATTCATATATGCTTGAATGATCCTATGATTTGATTATTTCAAGTTAGAAGGGTATTCCTGCCCGATTTTATGGAGCTCAAAGTGTAGAGGGCTTAAAACCCTATTTCTGTCATTCTATATCTTGCTTGATCAGTGTCTGGGATAAGTAGAGCGAGGTCACTGAGATTATTTCATATGTCAGCAAGAAAAGGAACTAACAAAAAATGGTGACTCTACTGGGGAGTTTCAAGGAATGCTTGTGAATGTTAGTTTGAAAATCCTATTTCATATATATATGTTCCTTGAAATCTAGTTTTTGAAATCACAAATTGTGTCATATCCTCTGATATCATTGTTGAAGTGAAATTTTTATTATTCCCAAAAATTTTGGGTGGAAAATTTGAATAATTGGTTATAGTGTTTCTAAGGGGAACATTAGCAGATCAAGTGTATAAAATTTCATTTTAGTTAGGATGAGAAATGCAAAGACAAACACAAAGAATCACTCTCAAGCAACATCAGAGAGTGATGTTTCTAAAATTTCTAGAAGGAACCATTCTAGGAAGGGAGAATCTTATAAAAACACCTCTTGGAAGCCTAGATCTATAGGTCCTAGATAGTCTTTAGAGACAATTCCTGAGAAAGAAATTATTGAACCTTTAAATCCTGAGTCTGACACTATGGGTTATTTTGAGGATATATTTAACCCTAGACCAAGAAGTGTATATCAAGAAAAGGGGGAGGCATCCTCCTATTTCAAGGGTATCCCTTATGAACAGGTTGAAGAACAAAATGGAGATAATCTGATGAATATCTATGATTCTCCCAGTTCTGATATTGAAGGAGTCCTTAGAGATAATGACCTTTTGAAGAGGGAATTAGATGAACTATTGATTATCAAGAAGAAGAATGATGAGGTTGGAGAGGAACAAATTATAAATGCCATCACTGAGAGAGAAAATTTGAAGAAGCGAGCTGCCCAATTCAAATTGGTAGCTCAGGGTGAAAATGAGGGATTTCATGGTTTGAATAAAGAACTTTTTGGAGATGTAGACACCCTGAGAAAAGAATGCCAAGAAAGAGAACACTTTCTTAAGAAAAGTGATTCCAGAGATACAGGCCCTGTGGTGAGGCAAGTCATTAATTGTGTAATTCAAAAGCCTCCTAAGTCTCAAATATCTACACAAAATATATCAATAGCTAATGCTAGACAAATAGATGTTGACAAAAGAAAACAAAAGCTCACTGGCATTAAATTTTCTGAGCCTAAGGTTGAAGAGGGTATATCTCAAGATATGTTCTCACTTCATATGGAATTAGAAAGGGATAGAAAGGTCAAAGATGATATTGCAAAGTAGTTGGAAAAGGCAGAATTGGAAGCTGCTACTGTAGAGATGAAAAGAAAGATTGCTTTCTTAAGTTCTCCAGTTTTTACCAATGTAACAAATGATACCACTACAGTTACTCAAACCATGCCTATAAATACCTGTAATATTTAGAATATTAGTGGTAATACAAATACCTAGACATATGGTGCAGTTCAAGGAGTTGCATCACAACTAGGAGGGAGTGGATTGAACAATACTGGTGGTCGACAAAATGTAGGCATTGGTAATAGTGGCCAAAATATTGGTACTAATTTTTAGAGAAGACCTATTCATTTAGAGAGATATAGGCAACTATTTTTTGATGGTATCCCTGGCCAACCAAACCCTATCCCTAATGATATTAGAGATAAGATTCCCAAATTTAGTGGGAATAAAGCTATAACTTGTGAAGACCATCTAAAATTTTTCACAGATACAATGAATGATTATGAGATTGGAGATGAAGATGTTGTGATTAAATTGTTTGTGCAATCCTTGATTGAGGATGCAAGAGACTGGTACCAAGGTTTTCTTGATAACAGTATTTACTCATGGGTTGAATTTTTTAGAAGTTTCAAAGAACAGTATGGCAAAAAAATAAATTATGGTTTCATGTTGAATGAATTCAATAGTTTGAAAAAATTTACTTAGGAAGGCATTGCTGAATTTAATGTAAGATTTCAAAAGGTCATGTACAAGTTGTTCCAAGTATTGAGACTAGATGAAAATGTATGTGTTACCACTTACTATAATGCTTTGGATGGGAACACAACTTATTTACTTAGAGATAAATATCCTCAGACCATGAGAGGCATATAATCTGGCCATAAACATAGATATACATAGAAGAGCCTCTGGCAAGCTGGGAAAATAGGATGAAAGTAGACTTTGGAAAGAGTAAAAAACACAGTCAAATAAGAATCCCAAAGAAGAAGATAAAATGGATACATTGGTAAGTGTGGTGAAAGATCTTTCTGCTAAGGTAGGCAAGAATGAAAAGGGGTTTCAAAATAATAGGCCACAGTATCAAAGGCAAGATAAGATTTACAGACTACAATATTTTCCTTATAAAACTCAGTGGAAGGATGGAAAACCTATGACAGAAGAACAGACTGGTCCTCAGAACAAAGACATCTCTGATCCATTGAAAAAAAATAATGCACATAATGTGGAAAACACTCCCTGGTGCATGGCTTGTAATATGCCTCATTCCCTTTATCAATGTACAGTAGCTCAGGGTATGGTGGAGCCACATGAGAATATTGGAACACAAGAAAGCCATAATGAGAAAAAACCTACAATAAACAAGTGTACACTTACTATTGAAGATGACAATGGTAGCTCAAAGGAAGAGCCAAAAGAAAATATACCAATCACAGTAACTGGTACAAATACTAAGTTAGAACATGTTCAATTTGGAATGCCTAATGATGAGGAGATAAGGTTTCTCACTATTGCTACTGTGACACAAGAAAGAAGTTCACATCATCTTAGAAATATAAAGGTTGATCAAAGTGGGAGACAACCTGGTTCACTTATTATTACAAAAGTAATAAATGAAGAGTCTACACCTGATGGGGAGAAAAAAACAAAGGAAGGAATAGAAAATAATGACCCAAAGGATACTCTAGTTAAGGAAAATAAAGCTACCCCTACTCATGAAAAAAAGGTAAGACAATTAAAGGAGAGTAAAGGTAAAACATCTTTTGACAATGTCATGAGTTTACCAACTTTTGACGTGAAGCAAGATTTATCTCAGATGAAGGTCTATGGCCCTTTACTTGAGATGTTTAAAATCTAAGAGCACCGAGAAGAAACCTTTTCATTATTATCTAATTTTCCTGGTATGCATGATAATACTGATTTGAATGATGAATTGAAAGGGGAGCAAGAAGAAAAGGCTGGAATCCCAATCTGTCTAGGAAATGTAATTATCCAAGAGCTAGATCATATTGATCCTTTTTATGTAACACTACTCACAAATAATATGCTACTAAAAAATTGTATGATGGACTCAGGAGCTACTGCTAATGTGATGACTTATACTGTCATGAAACAATTGGGTCTAGAGGTGGATAGTGCTTGTGGTAAATATTATGCCATGGACAATAGGGAAGTACTTGTAGTAGGAACTTTACAAGGATTAGAGGTAAAACTTGTTGCATACCCTGAGGTCACTTTTAAAATAGATGTTGTGGTTGTGGATTCACCGCCCCATTATGGCATGCTTTTATCAAGACAGTGTGTTGTAGCTATTGGAGGACATGTACAATTGGATTTGTCCTTCATTGCTATTTCTGTTAATGGAAAAGAAGCAAAACTATTATGAGAGCCTAGATCTCTAGTTTATGTCGAGAAGATTGAACCAAACATGTTGAATTGCTTTGCAGATGTAGATATGCATAATTTCAAGGTTGAGAAGATTCAACCACAATTGAAAAACATAGATCCCATAATAGAAGAATTAGAATTGCAATAGCATGGACTATGGTAAATGTATTTTTATGGAGCATGCTCTAGAGAAGGGTCATGAGCTTGTGTACTATTTGTCTCTCCATCAAGTAGTACTTTCAAATACTCATTTTTGTTGTCCTTTCAATGTACAAATAATACAACTGAATATGAGGCATTATTGTTGGGATTAGAAATAGAAATCAAGCATGGCATTAAGTTGTTAAAATTTTTTGGTGATTCAGAGCTAGCCATATCCCAAATTAGATCAAAATATGCTACTAAAAATGATAGGCTAAAACAATATAAGCATGTTGTATGGGATAGCATTGAATTATTTGATGCATTTTCCATTGACTGGATAGAAATATCTAAGAATATCATGGCATATTTTTTGGATAATGTGGCCTTGAAAAATGATGATTTAATGTTAGTAGGAGTATCTATTGTGGAAACCAAGAATAGGCCTGCCATTCCTGATAATATATATAATTGGCAGGTCTTCAAAAGTGATGAAGATATCCTTAATTTCATTCAATGTGTGGATAATTATGAAGGGCAAGTCATTGACTGTAATAATTTGATAGAAATTATTGGTGGGAAAAAACCATATTTGGCAATGAAATTCTGCAGTTGCAAACAAATGAAATCCCTAAAGGACTAACTCAATTGGAGGGATTGTTTATTGATAATGATAGTCACATGAGCAAAAATTCTACAGCCAAATTGGATGATTTTGAGGAGGTAAAATTGGGATCAGAGTGTGATCCTAAGATTGTATATATTAGAAAGAAGTTGGCTCCTCATGTGAGAATAAACTTGATTAGCTTGCTGAAAAGATTCAAACATGTTTTTGCTTGGTCTTATGAAGACCTTAAGGCTTATAGGGAAGATCTCTTTCAACATGAAATTCCATTAAAAAATGATATTAATCCTTTTAGACAAAAATAGAGGCCAATCAATCCTTTGCTGGCCCCCAAGATGCAGCAAGAACTGACAAAGCTCAGAGAGGCTGGGATAATAAAACCAATCAGACATTCTTCTTGGGTGTCCAATTTAGTCCCAATCAGAAATAAAAATGGAGACATCAAGCTATGTGTTGATTTCAGAAACCTCAATGTAGCTTCTCTAAAAGATAATTATTCTTTGCCTAACATGGAGGCAATGCTACAAAGAGTTACTGGTTGTGATTTGCTATCTATGATGGATGGTTTTTCTGGTTACAACTAGGTGCTAGTTCAAGAATCTGAATAGTTTAAAAAAACATTCACTACCCCATGGGGTACTTATGTCAATGTGATAATTTCATTTGGCCTGATGAATGCAAGATCCACTTTCCAAAGAGCCATGGATGTGGCTTTTAAAGAGTTTATAAATATATTTATGGTAGTATATCAAGATGATTTAACTGCATATTCCCAAAATGCTGAGGATCATTGTAAGCAGTTGGAAAATATTTTTACTAAAGCCTCGGTGTATGGGATTTCATTAAATCCAAAGAAGTGTCACTTTGCTGTGACATAAGGTAAGTTATTGGGGCATATAGTGTCCAAAGAAGGTGCCAGGATTGATCCTGAAAGAGTGGAAGCCATTAACAAAGTCTCACCCCCAAAAAATATTAAAGGTGTTTAATCTTTCCTTGGGAAAGTAAATTTTGTGAGGAGGTTCATTGCAAACTTTGCTGAGATAGTAAAACCCATTGCTAAATTACTAAAGAAAAATGCTAAGTTTGAATGGGATAAGGATGCTTAGTCAAACTTTGATGAGATAAAGGTAGTTATTCAGCAAGCACCTGTATTGAGATCTCTAGATTATGAAAAGCCTTTTTCTATATTTTCTTTTGCTTCATTTAATACAATTGTTGCAGTACTTTTGTAGAAGGATGATGAAGGTTTTGATCATCCCATAGCATTTTTCAGTAAGTCTCTGCAAGCAACAAAACTTAATTATGAGATAATGGAGAAACAAGCATATGCATTGGTCAAAGCAGTCAAGGTTTTTAGACCTTATCTAGTTTGTGCAAAAATAATTGCTTATGTGCCACATGATACAGTGAAAGACATATTGTCTCAGTCTGAAGTTACTAGAAAAAGATGTAGATGGATTAACAGGATCCAAGAATTTAATTTGGAATTTCAAGTCACCAAATTGGTAAGGGGTTTAGGTTTGGCCAAGCTAATGACTAACACAAACATGGATTTGGCCCAAGTCAATGATGTACAGACAATAAATATGAATTTGACTAGCATAGAATTGTAGCTATGGTATACTGATGTTATATTTTTTCTGAAAAATGGTAAATGTCCAGAACATATGTCAGATAATCAAAAAAGGACTCTGAAGTTGCAAGCTCAAAGGTATGTCTTGATACAAGGTGATCTATTTTGGAAGAATAGGGATGGAATTTTATTATTTTTTCTGGATGAATCACAATTTAAAAGTTTCTTGAATGAAATGCATAGTGGTGTGTGGGGGGGGTATTATTCTGCCAAGACCACAACTCACAAAATAATCAAAGCTAGATTCTATTGGCCATGTCTTTTCAAAGATACTTAGAAGTTTGTACAGAGGTGTGAACCTTGCCAAAGCTTTTCTTCTAAAATGAAAATTTTAGGAGCTTTGCCTTTAAACCCTATGACTTTTGAAGCACCTTTTTCCCAATGGGGTCTTGATTTTATTGGTGAATTCACATAAAAATCCAGTGGGGGCCATATTTGGATTCTTGTGGCTATAGACTATTTCACAAAATGGATAGAGGCAGTTCCATCAAAAAGGGCTACCGGCAAGGTAGTAATGGATTTCTTGATGGATAATATTCTGACAAAATTTGGTGTGCCCACTAAGTTAATCATGGACAATGCCATGTATTTTTGATCTGAGGAGTTTAAGAACTTCTATGAAGACTATGGCATTATTGTATCTTATTCCTCACCATATCATCCTCAAGAAAATGGACAAGTTGAGTCAAGCAAAAAAAGCATCATGAAAATCACTAAGAGGATTTTGGAGAAAAACAAAAAGTCTTGGCATTCAAAATTGAAGCTAGCCCTTTGGGCTAACAGGGTAATAGTGAAAAGAGCAATAGGGGTGTCCCCTTTTGAAATGGTCTATGGAACTTAGGCAAGGTTTCCTTTAAATAATTTTTTACCTGTGTATAAATTTCTATAAGAAGAAGAGTGTCAAGAACAAGAACCAATGATGGAGAGGATGGATCAATTGGTGGAACTAGAAGAAATAGGAGCAGAGGCACATAAAATAAATATGAAGCTCTAATAGCAGTCCAAGTACTTGTTTGATGAAAGAGAAACTGAAAGAAAATTTCAGATAAATGATATGGTGCTTCAGTGGAATGCTAGGAAAGAAGAGAAGGGCAAACATGGTAAATTTGAATCATTATGGATGAGCCCCTTTGTAGTCCAGGAATTTCATGGTCAAGACTCTTATTTTTTGGAAGACCGTAATGATGAGATATAGGAATTTCCAGTGCATGGACAATTCCTGAAACATTATTTCTCTTAGGTTTCTTTTTCCATGCACAGTAGAATAGGTTTCCATGTTTTAGTTTAGTTTTGTTGTGTGTGCATGTACAGTTGTGCTTCAGTTTGTGCTCTGTCTCCCAGAGTTTTGGTTTTTAATGTTATCTTTGCAATTAACTTTCCCTAGTCAGAGCCATTGTTAGCACTGTATATTGAAAATTTTCAAATTCCAAGCTTTGGCAATTTTCCCGCATCTTTTGGTTCAAAATCCATGTCTCTTCATGCCAAAAAAGTCAAATTATGGTTAAGTTTTCAAAATGCCTTGTTTCAAGTTTTAAATTGTGCAGTTGCACTGGCTTTTAAAATGTCTTTTTAAGTGAGAGAGTGAACGATGAGTCATTTTAGGTTGAATCATGTAGTTGCGGTCATGTCTTTGTAAGACAAGTTGGTAGTGCGAGTGAGCAACATGGTCATTGAAGTATGTTAATCGTGCAGTCGAGATGTGTTTTTGAAGTCGGTTTGTTAGTCAGCGACTGAGCGAGTCAAAATTTTTTTTTTTTAATTCACTCACGAAGGTTTGAGTCTTTTGTTAAAATGCTCAACGAGTCAGCGAGCGGTTAAGTTTTGGCATATCGCGTAGTCATGGTGGTCTTATGTCTTTAAGCTTTTGGGTCTGCGACTAAGAGAGAAGTATAAAGTGAAGTCTAGTCCTTCACTCGGGCTAAGTTTTTGTTTGTGTCTTTTGAGCCTACAAGTGCATGAGGAAGTCATGTTACAAGCGTCACTCACTCCTTCCAGTTTTAACCAATGTTCTTTTTGCAGTGCGAGTAAGCGATGAATTTTGTTTTGGTCATCATATGGTACTAGTCACTCAGTAGCATAGGAAATTTTAAAGGTTTTGAAGTGAGCGAGTGCACGACTAGAGAAATCATGTTAAGATCCACTCACTCATAGATGATATGTTGATTAAAGTTTAGAGCCTATGAGTGCACGATGAAATAAATTAAAGGTTGTCGCTCAGTCGCTCATGATGGAAATAAAGTCAAAAGGGATCAGCGAGTGAGTGATTGAATGAGTTATAAATTTTTTGTGAAGATAATCGCTCAGTCGTGAAGAATCTAATCATCAAGAATTTTTAGTAGTGAGTGCATGACTGTGAGTAAAGAAAGGTCATCGTGCACTCATGGATAGTTTTGAGCTGAAATGTTTTACAGTGTGATTGAGGGACCAATCAAAAAGTGCATAAAGAAAATGGTCATCGCTCACTCGCGGAGGTAGAAAAACAAATCAAAAGGGCATAGCGACTATGTGGTTAGAAAATGATGCATGACTATTTTGATTCATCTCTCACTCAGTCACATCCAAGCATAATGATAAACAGATCAGTGAGTGTGCGACCAAGGAAGGATTGAGTGATCAAATTTTACTCACTCACTCTTGCGGGTTTCAAAAAAGTGAAATGTTGAATAACGAGTCTACAACTGATATAAGGAATAGTGTTATCTCTCACTCGCACAAGTATAAATGTGAGGGATAAAGAGGTAGTGAGTATGGGATTGCTAAGTAATAAAGATTCTACCTAGGTCATTGCTCAGTCACGAGTAACATAACCTTAAGCAAAGAAGAGACCATGAGTGCATGAATGGTTGCAAGGAAAGGTCTTGTCTCTCACTCGCAAGGACAAATTTGAAAGTAAGCAACAGACAGTGAGTAAGTGACAAATTGACAAGTGGCTCATTTTAGGCTTACAAAGGCAAAAAGAGAAAAGGTGAGTACCTTTTACCAGCAAGGATCAAATAGTGTGAATTAATGGTAGAATTAGTTACAGAGAGATGATTGTATGACACTACAAGTGTGAGAATTTGGCATTAAAGTAGACAAGACACTGATTAGATGGCTATAAATAATGAATCACTGAGCTTGATTTTGTACAACTCTTGTTTATGCCTTGAAGATTTTGCTGTGAAAGCAGCAGAGCTTGTTTTTTGAGATAGAAATTTGAGAGGGAAAGATGAGTCAAGCTACTACCAGTGTTGCCTCACAAGGGTCTAGAAAGAAGGAGGTTGCAACAAAGAAATATATAGAGGAATTCCATGATTTTCTACCTGGGACATCAAATGCAAATAGTACTAATTGGGATGAGTGGAAAGATAGATGGTGTCAGTGCATAAATCCTATCACTAAAGGCTTCTCGGGTAATACTCTATTTCATTATTTCTGGAACAATAGAGTTAAAGTTGTCCCACTTTGTAATCCCTAGGAATTAAACATGGCTAAATTAATTGTACCTGATGTATATATGGACATATAATTAATCAGGGAATTGGCTAAGAATTATTGCCCAGTAGCTAGGGTAATTAGGAAAAAGAACAAAGAAGCCCTACTACACATAAATAGAAGATCAGTAGTAGAGGTTTTTGGGATTACTGGTGCATTGTGTACAGAAATTGATCTGGAGAAGATAAAAGCAAATTATAAAAAGAGGGAAAATTTGATCAAGAAATATGAAATGCCCAAATTCATGCCTAGGGTAGACATAAACAAGGTAATCATCCCAGATAATGTTAAACCTCCCTTTAATTTGTCCATGTTTCATCACTATGTCAAGTGCATAGTATATGGCCTGAGTAGGGTGTCAAGATTTGATGGATATTCTACTATGGCTAAGGACCTACTAATGATGGCAATGAACATTCAACACCCAGAGGTCAATACAGATTATGATTATGTGGGGTACCTAGTTGAAGTTATACATGTAGCATTGGTAGATATACAGAATGATGTCCCAGTCCCAACATTCAAACATTATTCTCATCTAATGTCTATGATTCTATTCTACAACAGGGCCTCCATGGATGAAGAACTACAATTGTTTGATTCAGAATATGGTGTCAGTATGCCAATTCAAAGGTGGACCCTGGTATGGGAGAGTTCCTCTATAAATTCATCTTTTGTATGTTTCTCTAATTGGATTGTGGATCCAATCTTTGATTTAATAGGAGCTAATAGGGAGAGATTACCAATTGGGTTCAGGAGGATATTAAGGCCTTACCAGTTTGTTCAAAATTGGCAAATCTATCACAATTGGGGAGATTTATTTTTCTTTGATCATTTCACTATTATTAGGGTATATGGTTGTTCTCAACCTCCTCACATTCTCCCCAAGTTTGTGCCTCTTAGAATTGCATTTCTAGAGTTCATTTGGAAAATTACCTGGGTTGATAAAGAATTCCTAGAAGGACATAAGAGGGGTACTTTTGTCCCTAGATTATGGGTGGGTTTTGATTTTTCTATTGTAAAAAGAGTGTTTGATTTGATCAATGACTTTCTAAAGAAGTATAGAATGTCCACAGCTGTTGTTAGATACTGTGATCCAAAAAGTTTTGTAAAAATAGCTCTGAAATTCATGGTATCCTGGGTAACTGTTAGAGACCATGAGCCTTTAGATGATGAAGATATTGTAAGAAACAATTTGGAAAAGGATGAAGTCCAGGAGAGGAGAAGGAAGTGGAAAGATCTTCTTAGGGAAGAAGCTAATTAGAAAGAATTTTTCTAGTTTTTTCCCTGACCTCCCATACTTACAAAGAATGGAGGAAATGCTTAAGTCTTATGATACTTTGATGGCACAAGTACCACAGTTTAGTGCTGAGGATGCATAGTCTCAAGGGTCCCCAATTCATGTTGCATTACATGACCCAGAACATCAAGAACAATAAGAGGAACAACACCAAGAAGAAGAAGAGGTTGGTGAGGAAGCTACTTCTGCTAGAGAGCCACCCAAGAAGAAGCAAAAAATAGAGCACAAGATGGTATAGGATAGAAAGAGTATGGACAAGGTTGTGATAAAAGAGCATGGAAAGTATTTTAGGAAGTTAAAAAATGCAACTGCAAAAGGAGCCACAGGCTGAAGGCCAAGTGGATAATCAAATCATGTTGTTTAGAGAAGCTGACAAGAGGGTAATGATGGAAAATGAATTCATGAAAGATGATAAATTCATAAAATCTGGAGAATTAAAAAGCTTCCTAGTAAAATTAAAGCAAAGGGATTTAAGGCCAAGCTTAATCATAGGTGAAGGTCAGGAAGATAAAAATGAAGAGATTGTGAAGACACCCTAGGATTATGATCCTAAGGAGCTGATTACTGTGGAACAAGCAAGACTGTTGGTGCATAAAAGTGGGGTGCTATTGATGCCAGATTGGGACTTACAATCCACCTTTATCATTGATTAGATCAGGAGGCAAGAAAACCCCTTATTAAAAATAGAATTTGAGGTTGATGAGGTTTTGAAAGGATCGAGATTTGATCCTAAATCCAAGACTTTATCTATTTGGTCTCTGGCCCCTGCTACACATAAGCCTCTTGTTATGACTATAAGGGAGGAGAAGAGAGCTGATAGAATGATCTAGAATTTGCATAATACCACTGATACTGAGATCACCCAACTTATGACTCAGGTGTCCTTTATGAATTTGGCCAAAAATAAGGACTTGTCTAAAAGATATGAGACAACGTTTGGCCAAATGATGGCCTTAGCGAAAAAGCATGAAGAAGTAGTGGTTCATAACCACACATTGGAGGAGAAAATTGCAAAATTAAAGGAAGAATTGGAAGAAAGTAAGAGAGTAAAAACTCCAGCCCCTCAGGAAATATCAAGAGTTGAAACAAATGTTGCCATAGAAATAAAAGAAGACTCAACATTGGTAGAAGGCCAGTCTAAAGAGCTATCACAGTGACAAACTAAAAATATCATGTCTATCATATTGCCCATACTACAATATCAAATTGTTGTTTTGAAGTAGAAGACTGACATAATACATACATTATAAGGCTCACTGCAAGAAGCCTCAAGGACAGCTACTGAAGCTATGATATTCTTGGAGCCTACATTCAAGACTTGGTCAAGAAGAGATAGGACGATGAATAAATTAAAGACAACCATGTTATACAGTGATGATTTTCCTGATAAAATCATAGAGACCATTGACATGGTCAATGAGGTGAATAATACATATGCCTTCTTCAATGGAAAATCTGAAATGATAAATAATAAATTGCAGTTATTTGGTGAATAGTGCCCCCCTTTGATCCCAAATATCTATGATGAAAATCATACTTTAAAGCCACAATCAGATTGGATAGCTGAATTTGATGGGATATTCGAGGATGAAGAGATGAAGCAGTGCCTGGAGAAAGATAATGAGGCCAAATATTGCAATGAATTAATTGATAACCTCTTCAAGGTTGAAAGAGATATGGAAAATTTTCTTGCTGAGGCCAGGACAACTGTGGATGTCAGGTGGAAGGAAGTTGTTACTAAGCTGGCATAAGAAAAGACTTTTGAGTGGCCCACTACCAAGGAGGTGAACAGGTGGGAAGCAAAGTTGAAAGGATAGCGGATATATTTTCAAACTGCAACAACAAATTTTGTTCAGACTTCGCCAATTTTTGCCACCAATGTTCTGTTGTAATTTTGGATTTTATGTTAGTTTTAAAAGGTTGTTGTAAAAGATTTTGTAGATCTTTCCCATGTAGTCTGTAGCTTGTTGCATCCTTAGTTATAATAGGATTCCAAGACTACTAGGAAAAGGATAGCCATTTTTCATTTGGGAGTACAAGTTCAAGTTGTATAAACTCTGGTTTAAGACCAATCTATTTTGAATAGGGTTTTGAAATTTACTGTTGAATGTAATAGCAAATCTTGATTATGAATACAAATGAAATCCACCAATAGTTTCTGAAACATATGATGATTATTTTTTCTTCATTGTTGTGTTCTGAATTTTATTTAAATTGGATTCTCACGGAATGTTCAATTTATATGTCTGTTAGGAAGATTTTGAAATATTTTTAGGGTTCTTTCAAGGAAAGATTAAAATATCCTTAGGGTTGTTTCAGTGTGGTTCAGGGTTTATTATGAATTTGATGAACTAAGTTGTCATATGTGTGAAGTTAGATATATAAGGTATATCTATTTTATGTCAGATCTATCATTGTTTTAAGTTATTTTTCATGAGAAATTGGTTATAAATATTCATTAGTGATTCCATACCCTAGGACAAAACACTGGTCTATTTTCCATTGAAATAGTTGACTATCACTATCAAAATTGATCTTTATCTTTATGTTTTGATCTTCCAAATAAATGTTGCAGAGGTTAATCCCTATAATTCCATTCATATCTGCTTAAATGATCCTGTGATTTGATTATTTCAAGTTAGAAGGGTACTCCCACCTGATTTTATGGAGCTCAAAGTGTAGAGGGCTTAAAACCATGTTTCTGTCAGTCTATATCTTGCTTGATCAATGTCTAGGATAAGTAGAGTGAGTTCATTGAGAGTATTTCATATGTTAGCAAGAAAATGAACTAACATATCCTTTCCATTTGATGCATTTTACTTTGAAATTCCTAAAGGTAACCCTAAAATTTCTCACTAAAGTTATTACCCTTTAATGTAACACATTTCTTCATCTAGACCACAACTGGTGTACCATCTATCGATTTAATAGGACCAACACTAGGAAAGTAGTTTTGAAAGTAAAAGAATAGAACCATAAGAAATTTAATGAACTTAAATGCTTTCCTTTTTTCCTTTTTGATCTTCTCCATTTTCTAATAGATCTGATCTCTCATCGCAACACACATGTTATACTCAACATCTTCTTTCACTATCCAATATGTACTATGTATTACTGCACTAGGCACACTATTGATTCTACTTGAGTGATAGAACTTGTATCCTATCACCATTGATACAAATTTGGATGCCTTATCAGCGATATCATTGATTTTCATTCCACGTTTGTCCCACTTTGATTTTGTTAGTTCTATAACTAGATCCTATGGAATTGACCTAAGTTGAGGTAACTTTTTCGGATGCACAGAAACCTATAACTACTTGAATATCCTCCTTAGTTATCTTGTAGGGTTGATCAAGCCACATGAATTGGTCATGTACATGGCTCAACACATATCTAACTCGATCTTCCTTGAATTCAGAAGGAAAGTGCATCACATAGTCAAAACCATTGTTTGCGATCACTTTATGCTTATCCTTCAACATCAAATTGTTGCATTTTTTTCATACAATAAAAAAATATGTGTTTCACCTAAGTCCTCCATCATACAATAGATATAAGACTTGACATCTTCCATGTGCAACACTCTGTAGGGAGCGCTAGTTAGGGCACCCTTTGGATCATTCTCCATGAATTTGAGCGGATGTCTTTTAAATTGAGGCCTAGATTTCTTAGTGATCTTAATAATAATAGGAGTATCCATCTCGAAAATAACCAATTTAAGCTCATAAATTCAAATAAGTACCTTTTCAATCACCGCTCGATGAAAATTTCAAACCCTTATTTTTCCTTTCACACAAACACAAAAAAATCCTTCAATTGATCACCTTGAATGTTGTTAAACTGCTCAACCTTCACTTCTATCACTCTATGTCTATTCTTGAATATATAGGTGCATAATGAGACCTAAAATCACCTTTTAAGTTCCATCACACATAAAACATTAATTGCATTACCGGTTGATAAAAAACAACATATACCTTCAAAGATCTTGTTAGTGGTCAACCAAATCTTCATGTAGTTAATCAAAACTTTATACCATACTTCAAGACAACCAAATACACCTAAATATGAAAATAGAACTTACTACACATGAATCTAGTGGATTCTCAATAGATTCAACGATGTTTTCTCCCCCTAATCCAATGATATCTTATTTATATGAAGAGTTATCCACGCCTGGTGAAGATGTGGAATCTTCATATGGTTTGTATTCACTCTTCTTTACCCAAGTATTGCTCATCTAATTCTTATTCTCTTCAACATTCACAATCTACTTTCCCTTTTGCTTGTCTGGCTGATTAATCGCTTGGTTCATCTTGTTGTTCCTTTCTCTACAAAACCTTGCAATGTGTCCTATTTTGTAACAGTGAAAACATGTCATACCAGTGTTAATCCCTAAGTTTTGTTGATGATTAGTGACCTACACTTAGTCATTTACTTAGGTAGTTTTAGTTGGTTATCACTGTGGCCGAGATGAAACTATTCAAGGCCAAGTAACATTGCCGAGCAGGAATACAAGTTATCGAGTTACATCATGCCAAGCTGAGTAGAATACTTAAGTGTCAAGTGACAGAGATGTTAAGTGCTGAGCAGAACAGTTTTTGCATACATGTCAGGATTGATTCAAACTTTGAGGTAAAATGTTTAGGCTAACTTGTATGAGCTTTGGGCTGACATATGTATGCATTTAGTATTTATCTACAGAGTTATTTGCGCATTTAATTGTTTTATCCTATGCATGGCATGGAGACAATCAAAAAATTGGAATGCCTTGGAGGCATAAATATTAGATCTTGATCTCGCCAACAGATCTGTAAAGACATATAAGATTTCTTCTAACCCTATTATTATGAGAGATAAACAGAGAGAGAAGGGTTGTGTGTTCATGGGAGATGAATAGTGAGTTATTTTGAGAAGAAGCCTAGATCAAGTAGAATGACAAAGCAGTGAATAGCAGAGTAAAGACATATCAAATTGTGAGATCACAGAAGGTATTGGTAAGAGAAGATCTGTCATCAGCATCTGAGTGCATAACAAAGGATCACTACTTGAAACATTCTAATAGGTGTATCAGGTGAAATCTCTTAACAGATTGGTTCTAATAGACCTACTTTAAATCTCTTAGCCAAGTGCTTACTTTATTGTAAGTTGAAATCCTTTCACAAGGTAGATTGTAATGATCTTTAGTTCTTAACCGAATAGACCTTTAACCAGGTAGATTGCATTTTGTAATCAAAATCTTGTAGCCCTAACAG
>MU225649.1:2112984-2149208 GCA_018584345.1 Thuja plicata | reverse complement strand
GATGTAAAGAAATGATAAGTGTTTTTGCCACTAATATCAAAGGGGGAGATTGTTGATCTCTAAGTTTTGTTGATCATTAGTGTCCCACACTTAGTCATTTATCTAGGCAGGTTAGTCGGTCATCACTACAACCGAGCTATCCAGTATAGGCTGAGTAGTAGTTATTGTCGAGCAGATAGTAGTTTTCGAGTTACACGGAAGCTGAGCGAAGTTGATCAGTGCATGCCGAGCACCAGATTCTTCATATGTCGAGCAAGACAGTTTTGTCATACATGTCAAGGATGGCACAAACTTGAAGGTAAACTATTTTGGGCCGACTTGTTTGATTATTTAATGTTTTCAATAGAGTTAATTATACATTAAATCATTGATCCCAATGTGTGGCATGGAACCAATCAAAAAATTGGAATGCCCGAGTAACATAAGTATTTGATCTTGATCGTTGATCTAGATCTAGATGCCAGATTCATAAGGTATATAAGATTGCTTATTACCCTAATTTTGTAAGGTGTGTGTGCGTACATGAGAGATGTACAAATGGTTATATTTGAGTGAAGAAGCATAGATCTAGCATAGTAAAAGAGCAGTGAGCAGCAGAGCAAAGTTATATCTGATTATTAGATCAGAGAAGGTATTGGAAAGAGGAGATCCATCATCAACATCTGAGTGCATATTGAAGGATTAGATCTTGAGACATTCTAATAGGTATATCAGGTAAAATCTCTTAACAGAGTTTTTCTAACAGACCTTTCTAAATCTCTTAGCCGAGTGCTTACTTTGTTGTAAGTGTAAATCCTTTCACAAGGTAGATTGTAATGATCTGTAGCTCTTAATCAGGCAGACCTTTAACCAGGTAGATCATCAAGTGTGATCAAATTTTTTAGCATTAATAGACACTTTATTACTGCAGTAGTGAAGATTTTGTGGGTGTCATCCCCACCCCAATTTTACCTTCTTGGGTTTCTGGGTTACCAAAATTCTGTGTCTTGAGTTATTTATTTTCTGTTATGGATGCTACTAGTTTATAGATCAATTATATTTATGTATAGTTGTGGATCAGTTTGTTTTAAGTGGTAAAAGTTATAAGATCTGATTCACCCCCCTCTCAGTATCTTGCTTTCCCATCTTGTATTTCCAACAATAAACATCAATTATAAAAATATTTATTTCTCATTAAAGGGAAGTATACAAATTTTAAAGGGATAATATATGGATCTCATTTATACATATAGAGTACATTCTTATTCTTCATCAGTATTTTCATTACAGTGAATAATTAAGCCAACCTCATCTTCGGGAAAAAATCTATTAAACCAATTCAACTCAGACGGGTATCTAATATGCATAAAGATGAATAAGAAATCTAAATTCCTTTTGATTGCTAGTGTTTCTTCAATATATTTTTCCCAATCGTCAACCATCAAAATAGGATAAGTTGGAATTTTTATGTCATTCCTTATAAGATGTTGGTAATATTGCGGTTTAGGTATTGGTTAAATCTTCCCTCACACTAGCAATTACCTTATTTAGGTCTTTAAGGTACTTCCTCTTAAATACCTTTCTACATAGTCTACATATAGCCTGTATATTTGGATCAACTTGTAAAGATGAGGCTATAAACATTGCAGGGATGTCAGAGTTTACTCAATGACTATTATCATTTTCTATAAATTTACTCTCTAAAATAATGTAAACAACTCTTACTGTTATATCATAACTTGTTAGCATCATTTTCTTGATCCTTTTCATATTAACTTTACCATCAAAGGCTACCTGTGATTTTGAACATCTGAGCTTAATTGCGATAGCCATATCCTGTAACTTGAGCCACTAGGTTTAATTTCTTTGTTGATTATACTATGTAACTTATCTTCTATTTATACTCCATTTCTTCAATTTGCCTTTTGAGTTTCCTGAATACTGAACTGATCTATAGGATATGAAATGTTCTCATTCATCTTTTTTAATCGACGTTTTAACTTATCTGAGTATATTTTATATTTTCTTGATACCACTTAACATAGATGTAATTAAAATTGTTTCCATATTCTTAATATTTTTTTTACTAATTTATGTCTTTATGAATTTATTTGGAGATATTAAACAATTTATCCTATTCCCATTTTAATTCTATCAGCACCCTGGTTAGCTAATTTATCTGCTAACATGTTTCATTCTCTGTAAATGCGATTAATAGTGAATTATTCTATGTATTTTAAAATACCTCTAACCTGTCTCACAAAACCATTCAATTTCTAGCTGAGAGTTTCCCCTTCCTAAAAGCATTAATTATTATCGTTGAGTCACCCTCAATTTCCAGTTTCTTAATTCCTTCATTTTTACTTAATTTTAATCCTTCAATTAGGGCCATAAATTTTGCCTCATTATTTCTTTTTATACCTACTGGTTCAGCTAAACTGGCTATTAATTCTCCTCTACTGTTATGAATACATGCTCCTATACCTACCACTCCAGGGTTTCCTCTGGAAGTACCATCGAAATTGAGTTTGTGCCATCCAAAAGTTGGAGGTTTCTATTTACATTCCAATCTCAATTTCTCCACATCCTTCTTAGGTTCTATATTTATCAGTGGTATTTTAAGTCCTGTCCATTTATTTCTAATTTTATCATCACGAATTGAAAAACCTGTAGTTTGTTTATTGAGAAAATTTCTATTATTTACTACTTCTACTATAGAAACTTCAATTTTATTCAAGAATTGATTAATTTGAATTTCTTCTTCTTTAAAAATTCTTTGATTTTGTTCTTTCCATATTTCTCATAGGATAATTGAAGGAGCTATAATCCATAAACTATTATAAAGATCATCATTTTTAGGTCTAGGCCATCTCAACATAAAGTCAACTAAATTATTTGGAAAGGCAGATTGCCAATTTAATCTTTTTGATATCCATTTCCAACATTGCATAGTGTAATTACAATTAAGAAGAAGGTGATTTGTGTTTTCCTCCTCTTTCTTACATAACACACATCTGGATGGACCACTATACCCCATTTTACAAAATATTTATGTTGTTAATATTCTTCCATGCAAAGCTAACCAAGTGAACATACCTGCCTTAGGTAAACAAAGTTTATTCCAACATAAATCAATAGGCAAATTAGTAGTTTCATACCCTTTTTTATTATACAACAATACATAACCATCTTTAGAATTATATTCCCCTATTTTTGCTAGATTCCATATCACTTTATCTTTTTCATTGCTAGGATTAATATGCCTATTACATAGGATATTCAATAAATTATCAAAACATTCATCTGTAATATAATATTTCTTTCTGATATTCCAATCCCAACCTAGCACCGAATTATTAAAAGGAAAATTTATATAATCTTTAACATATAATCCCATAGCTATTTTTAATTTTTCAATAGTTTCTTTATCGTTAATCAACTTTGAAATGGGATGATATCCTTCCCATGAATCATCCCAGAATAGTGCATCCATACCATTTCCAATATTCCAGGGTACATTTTCTCCTCTAATATTTCTACAATGTCTCATAAAATTCCAGATCCTAGAACCCTTAGGGGGATTCCCATGTCTAAGAATACTCAAAGGATCACAACCATCTAAGTACTTATATTTTATAATTTTGACCCATTTGAGTTCTGGAAATCTTATTATTTTCCATATTAATTTAGCCCCTAAAGCCATATTTTGATCTTTTATATCTTTAATATCTGCACCACCATATCTTTTTTCCTTACAAATGGTTTCTCATGCAATTAATGTTGTTTTCCTTTTTCATTAGCTCATTTCCAAAAGAAAGATCTCATTTTTTGAGTTAATTTATGTTTTACACTAACTCGCATTTGGAAACATAACATTTGGTAAATAGGCATTTATGATAACACTGATTTTATCATGGTCGACCTTCCAGCTGATGTTAACCTTTTACCCTTCTAGGATTCTCCCTTCTTTTCTACTTTCTAAATTATATTATCCCACAATTTAGATTCTTTAGTCCCTTTATCAATTGGTAAACCTAAATATTTGGAGGGTAAAATTCCTTTTTTAAAATCTAGAGTCTTAAGAATCTTATTTTCAGTACTCTCCTAGGTGTTAAAGAAAAAAATCTCAGATTTATTCTTATTAATGACCTTACCAGAAGCTATTGAGTAGTTATCTAGGGCTATCTTTAAATTCTCCGCTTCCTCTATATTTGCATGCCCATATAACATAGAGTCATCAACAAATTGTTGACGAGTAATCAATTCTAGTTGACTGTTTATTGTAATACCTTTAAGATCTCCTATGGTTCTGGCTTGAGTAAGAGCTCTACCTAAAGCATCATCCATAATTATAAAAATAAACAGGGAAAGGGGATCCCCTTGTCTAATTCCTTGTGAGATCTCAAAGAAACCTTCAGGATTACCGTTAACTAGAATTAATATTTTAGGGGTTGAAATATATTCATATACAATATTTATCCATTGCTTAGAGAAACCAAAATATTCCAAGAATTTACATAAAAAAAATCCAATCCACCACATCATATGCCTTTTTAATATCAAACTTTAATAGCATACTTGGTTCTTTATTATTTTGGACAGAATGAATTACTTCCTGAGCAACAATAAATCCATCTAATATGGATCTGCAAGGAATGAAACTAGTTTGTTCATTAGTGATTGTAACGCCCCGCCAGGGAACCCAGGAGGATTGGCCATCTAACCTCTAAAGATTAAGTAATTTTTTTTTTTGAACTATTACAATGCACATTATCAAAATAATTGATACACATATGCTCACAAAAAATGAATGCAACATAACTGAATATTTCCTAGTCCTCACCAGTTCCATGACACTGCTACTCGAACAATATTGATTAATCTAATTACATTTAAGAGTTTCATAATTAATTACAAGTCTAACATATTTATAACAGTTTTGAATAAATTACTACTGTCTTATGAACATGTTTCAATGATTAGTTACCAACACAATCTTGTTAATCCCTAAAGTTTTGTTGATGATTAGTGACCTACACTTAGTCATTTACTTAGGCAGTTTTAGTTGGTTATCACTGTGGCCGAGCTAAAACTATTCAAGGCTGAGAAACATTGCCGAGCAGGAATACACGTTACCGAGTTACATCATGCCGAGCCGAGTAGAATACTTAAGTGTCAAGCGACAAAGATGTTAAGTGTTGAGTAGAACATTTTTTGCATACATGTCAGGATTGATTCAAACTTTGAGGTGAAATGTTTAGGCTGACTTGTATGAGATTTGGGCTGACATATGTATGCATTTAATATTTATCTACTGAGTTATTTACGCATTTAATTATTTTATACTATGCATGGCATGGAGCCAATTAGGAAATTAGAATGCATTGGAGGCATAAATATTAGATCTTGATCGTTGATCTAGATCTCGCCAATAGATCCGTAAAGACATATAAGATTGCTTCTAACCCTAGTATTAGAGAGATAGAGATACATAGAGAGAAGGGTTGTTGTGTTCATGAAAGATAAATAGTGAGTTATTTTGAGAAGAAGCCTAGATCAAGCAGAATGACAGAGCAATGAAGAGCAGAGTAAAGACATATCAGATTGTGAGATCACAAAAGGTATTGGAAAGAGTAGATTTGTCATCAGCATCTTAGTGCATAACGAAGGATCACTACTTGAAACATTCTAACAAGTGTACCAGGTGAAATCTCTTCATAGAGTGGTTCTAACAGACCTACTTTAAATCTCTTAGCTGAGTGCTTACTTTACTGTAAGTTGAAATCCTTTCACAAGGTATATTGTAATGATCTTTAGTTCTTAACTGAACATACCTTTAACCAGGTAGATTGCATTTTGTAATCAAACTCTTGTAGCCCTAATAGGCACACTTTATTGCTGCAGTAGTGAAGATTTTGTGGGTATCATCCCCACCCCATTTTTACCTATTTGGGTTTCTGGGTTACCAAAATTCTGTGTTATGGGTTATACATTTCATGTTGTTGATGTTAGGTTAAATTCATATATGAATGAATGTGGATCAATATGTTTTAAGTGATTGAGTTTTAAGATCTGATTCACCCCCCTCTCAGTATCTTTCTTTCCCATTATTGTACTCCCAACAATTGGTATTAGAGCATAGTTCTCCTACAAAATCTTTTAATCAGCTTGTGAGTACAAATCTTGAGATGGAGGTTTACAAGCTGGGTAAAGCCATTGAGAATCAGAAGATCGAGATTCAACTAGCATTACATCAGCTTGAGATAGCAAGACAGGAATTGAAGAAATCATTGATAGCTAGGAGAGATTTGGCCAAACAAATGAATGATACTCATTATCAGGAAGATGACACTGCAAATCTATTTCAGAATGGAGATTCTACTGAAAGTGATGCAACAATTGCAGATCTACTGGAAAAGAACAATTTACTATGTGAAGAAGTCAGGAACTTGAAAAGAGAACAAGAAATGTAGACAGTTAGACTATGTGAAGTAGTGGAACAAAAGAAGAAAGATGAATATGACAAAGCAATGGTAGAAGAAGATAAAAGAGTGATAACTGTCAGACTTGATGAAAGGACACGTGATGTGCAAATGATGACAATTAATCAGGTTGACATGGAAAATCAATTGCTACTTGCAAATCAGGAGATTAGTAGGAAAGATATGGAAATGATGAATCTGGGATCTGAGAATAATCAATTGAAAGATGATTTGAGATCTGAGAAGGAACTAAATGAAAGGTTGAATAAACCTAGTGAAGCTTTGACTCACTTTGAGAATTTGATGGAAGCATCAAGAAGACCAAATGATTCTTTTGGATTAGGTCACACTGAACAAAGATATCTACTAAGAAAGAAGAATCATCTAAGAATGGTGAAAGGAGGAATGCAAAGACAAAGAACAAAAAACTTGTTTTCCACCACTATGGAAAACCAGGTCATACAACAAACATATGCTGAAGCAAGAAAGGTAAGTCCAATCCTAAACCTAAGTTCAATGGATACTATTTTAATTGCAAGAAGTTTGTACATAAAGCATGTGAATGTTGGGCTGAATCAAATGATGCACCTCTCAAACCAAGATTCAATGATTATTGTTAAAAATGTCAGAAATATGATCATAAAGCACAAGATTGCAGATCCAATGCTAAACAGTAATGGACATCTAAGACATAAACAAAAGCACCTAGGAAAGGAAACACTTACAATTGGGATTATAATACAAGGCAGAGTTGTCATTACTATGAAGAATATGGACATGCACCTGAATATTGCTTAAAGACACATATCAGAGGAAAATCTAAGAGTTGGATGAATGGAAGCCTAATTTTCTTTAGTTGTTTGAAGATTGGTCACACTAAGAGAGAGTGTAGGACAAGAGTACCTACTCCTACTACTGAGGAAATAAGAGCACAGATGAACCAGACATGGGTAAGGAAAACAAAGCTGAGCAGTAGTGAAACTAGTGAAGCCGAGGTCACCCAATCCAATGGATCGGGTGATCACACCATCTCTAACTGAGCAATAGAGGTATGTAAGGAACTGCATTTAAATTTAAAATCTTGCCTCAGTTCCTAATATGTAAATGTGGAAAATTCCATATTTTCATATTTTGAGATGCACTAGGACATGTTTGTGACAAATGTCGAGAAGAGTTAATTACACTATAGGTGTCAAGTTGGTTGGCAGAGTAAGTTTTGTGATGGCCAAGTATGGTAAACTGAGTGGTATGCAAGTTGCGTTAGTCAGCCAATGATAGTTGGTTTGCACTAACCTAATGGGCAGAACATTTATTGCTTACCTACCTTGACCTTTCGAGTCTATATAAGGACGAACCGTTTGTTCTTCATTTTTACCTTGCAATTTTTAGTATTCATAGAGCGATTGAAGAAGTTGTAGAATTGATCTTAGTGAAGTTTGTATCGAAGATCTTGCCAGCGTGTCATCAGAAACCCTAAGGTGAATAGTGTGAAGTGCTACTTGCCGAGGTACCCTGTTCATTAATTTCAAACCCTAATTCCAGAGATTAATGTTGTAAGTTCTTCCGCACCAGTCAAAGGTACGGAGGAGGAGCTGAAGCAAATTAAGCTAGTGAGAAGTGATGCATGTGCACCTCCTAACTTTCGATCCATTCCTAAAAGTGCAATTTTAGGTGATCTGAACGGAGCCCTCTCATCTATTCCACCAAAGGTACTTATGATCGACGATGTTATATCTTGTTACATGGTTAAAATTGGTGAATTAGGTGATAGTGAATTGAGGGAATCCTACAACAAGTTGTGCGATAATAGAGCTCTGAAGGATGAATTCAAGCATTTAGCTGACAAAGGGTTAACTCGTGCCCTAGATTTTCTACCAGACTTCAAAGATGAATGGATTAAGGTTGTTCTAAGCTGAGTTTATAATATGCATATGTGGTTGGACAATGGACCAGTTAGGATCACTAAAGACATTATTCATCGAGTAACTAGATATCCTGTTGTAAGCAAAAAATGAACGATGAGAGATCAAAGTAAAGAAGAAATAACAGCTAACACAGGAGCTGTCTGGAATAATAGAGGTATGACTATCTCTACAATTGAAGATTTAGAACTTGAATTTGGAGTGAGAGTGATTGCACATAAGTTCTATCAGTCGAGCCAACTAGATAGTGTTCCCTGCATAGCTGTAGACCAAGCATGGAAGATAGTTAAGAAGAATCACACCTATGACCTTGCCGAGCTATAGTTGACACAACTAGCCGAGAACCCATTATTGATCAGAAAAGCTAAGAGATCACCATGTAAGTTTGGTTCTTTACTAGTTTTCATATTCTTCTATGTACAAAAGTCATTTCCTACACTGGGAAATATTGTTTGGAAGAAGGATAGACCTATTACTATGTAGATTAGTGAATGTATTCAGTAATTAGGCAATAATTTCAACAGTATTATGGGAAACTACTTTGTGGAATTCAAAAAGAGAATGAGGTTGAGATCTAGAATTCCTAGTTCACTTGTGGAAAAGCACTATGAGGAGATATGTTTTCTAGTTGACACAGATTACACTTAAATTCAGGCTGTGACACCTAGGGTATCATGGCTAGAGCCATTTCCCTATGAATTTAACATTGATGAAACATCAGCAGCTATCACAACACTCCTAGAAGAGGAGATTGATACAAAAGAAAAGAGATTTGGAAATTATGATGAAGCTAAGGCAAAGATATCTATGAATCTAAAGGTAGGAACCATGGAGAGAAAGAGGAAAAATATTGTGAAGAATCTAAAGAAAATGGTTGGATTGCCGAGTGATGAGGAGCTAGAGGATGCACCTATAGGCATATCTACTGGACAAGGAGAAGATATATGTGAAGAAGAAGAAGAAAGAATAAGTGAATCTGAGGAAGATATTCCTATTAAGGCAAAAGGAAAGAAACTAGCAGTAGCCAAGGTAACTAAGCCGAGCCAAGAAAAACCTAAAGTTACCCCTCCAATTGCTTATCATCCAAGGACAAGGGCATCTGATGCCACATCACCAGTAGTGAAAAAAAAAGTATATGCAAAGAAGGTTAGAGAGAGTAGTTCTGGATCAAAGACTAAACTTGCAACAAAGGTTGTGTCAAGCCTACAAGTAAAGAGACCAAGAAGGAAACTGCATTTGGATCTAGAAAGTGATGAATAAAAGACTAAAACTAATGAACCCAACAACATACCAAAAGCACCATTCAAAAGACCCACTGGTATTAATGAGGTATGTGAGAATTTGAGGAATTTTGTAGGGTTATCTGGCTTTAATTTTATCAAGTATGAGAAATTGAAGGTAGAGGATAAGAATAAGGTTTTGGAAGCTCTACTAGATATGATGAACAATTTCAAGTTAACTCTTGTATAGATAGGAAACAATGTGTTGAGTGAACTATATGAGTTTCTATCTAGAAAATGGGAATTTGCACTTACTAGTGAGAGACATACTAGAGAAGGTACATTAGCTAAGGTTATCCCTGAGCTGACTAAGAAACATAGAGCTAAATTTATTGAGGAATACAAGCATAAATTTCAACCTAAACTCAAAGGATATGTTGTTCTGAAAAATGATATTGAAAGTATAGTACAACAAAGTACAAGGATATGGAAGGAAATCTTTGGATTGATAGCTCCACAAAAGGAGAAAACTGATGAAGGGACATCTGGGAAGAAGGATAAAGAAGTGGAAACCACCCCTACACCATAGAAAACAAAATAAAAAATTGCTACTAAGCCTGACAAGACTAGAGCAGAACCAAAAGAACAAACGAATACAGTAAACACTGTTGATCTGATAGCAGACAGTCAAATTGACATCACAATTGATGACTCTAGTAATTTGGATGTCGAGGGTCAAGATGAGCTGAGAGATACAAGTAGGGAATCACCTATTAAGGTTACTGAGGCTGAAGGAGAGGAGAGTATAGAGAAACCTAAAGATAAAGTTGCACAAAAGGAAGTAGAGAAGGAGAAGACAGATGAACAAGAGGTAAATATACAAAATTCACCTATTTTAGAGGTTGTGAAAATAGTTTTAGATAGTGGAGAGGAGATGAGGGATACTGAAAATGAGCCTAAGGAACAGAATCCAGTGCAAGTGTTGGTTGATTTAACACACTCTACATCATCCACTCCCACTAGACCTAAAAAGGGAGGTATGCCTGATCAACAAGCAATTTTGACTGAATTGAAAGATGAAATGGTGACTACTACTGAAACAGGAAAAGGTATTGTAGAAATGAAGTCAAGCAGTAGCTCACCTAAATTTAAGAGGAGGAAAGTTATGAAGAAGAAATCTCTAACTCTTGATGTCACATTAGATGAAGTTATTGTGATTCCACCATGGGATCCCAATGTTTTATCTTATGAATAGATTGAGACTCTTCAAGAATTACTGAAGAGGGAGAAAAGGTAAGAAGAAATGAAAAGAGAGAAGAAGCAAAAGAAGGTGTTACATGACATCAAGGATATATTTGTAAAATCTTTTGACATGGAAGATGAAAATCCTCAAGCTCCTATTCTTGAATAGTTAGTTCATATTGTGCAGAAGGTAAATGATGACAACATTGAATCAAATGAGAAGTTATTACAATAGTCTGAGAGAAAATTTGACAACAAAGTACTAGTGAAAATCTCAGGAGAGATTGCGACAAAGCAGGTTGAACTTTCTTCTCTTGTAGAAATTTTGGAGGAAGTTGCAACTAATGTTTATTCTTTGTATAAGAAGTTATGTGATGTTGGATTCTTCACAAAGGATATTCTATAGGCTATAGAGAAATTGCAATTAGACTTGAAGTCAATTGGTGAGTATGGATTCTAGCACTAGCTCCTTACATTTTAACAGATTTACTAATGCACAAAGGAGAATAGCCAAGCTCAAGGCCGAAGATGGTCAGATAAGGGCCAAATTGATTACTATTCAGACCAACCTGATACCTCATCTAGAGGTAATTTATAAAGAAATTTCAGCTGCAAAAGAATTGGTTAAGAGAAATGCAGATCTCTCTACTGCAGAAAGTTTAGTGAGTCTAGCTGCCGAGCTAGAAGTCAAATTAGAGGTTATAAAGTTTGTTAAGGACAGTTGGGACACTGCATTTGTGTCCACTTTACAACTTCATAAATAGTTTTTGGATAAGTAAAACATAACCCCACCTGCAATCAATGACAAAAAAAAGGGGGAATCTAACAAGGATACAACATAAGAGGAGCAGTACAGGTATAATTGTAAATATTTTTTTGAAGGCATGTATACTATGTAAATTTTTGTATAAATTATGGAGTACATTCCTAGGGGGAGTACATTTTGTACTTAAGAAACATTTTGGATGGAATGAATCAAAATGATAAGTGTATTTTTTCCACTAATATCAAAGGGGGAGATTATTAATCCCTAAGCTTTAATGATGATTAGTGACCTACACTTAGTCATTTACTTAGGCACTTGTAGTTGGTTATCACCATGGCCGAGATAAAACTATTCAAGGCCAAGCAACATTTCCGAGAAGGAATATAGGTTTCTGAGTTACAACATGCCGAGCTGAGTAGAATACTTAAGTGTCGAGTGACAAAGATGTTAAGTGCCGAGCAGAATAGTTTTTGCATACATGTCAGGATTGATTCAAACTTTGAGGTAAAATGTTTAGGCTGACTTGTATGAGCTTTGGTCTGACATTTGTATGCATTTAATATTTATCTACAGAGTTATTTACGCATTTAATTGTTTTATCCTATGCATGGCATGGAGCCAATCAGAAAATTGGAATGCCTTGGAGGCATAAATATTAGATCTTGATCGTTGATCTAGATCTCGCCAACAGATCTATAAAAACATATAAGATTTCTTCTAACCCTATTATTATGAGAGATACATAGAGAGAGAGAAGGGTTGTGTGTTCATGGGAGATGAACAATGAGTTATTTTGAGAAGAAACCTAGATCAAGCAGAATGACAGAGCAGTGAATAGTAGAGTAAAGACATCAGATTGTGAGATCATAGAAGGTATTGGAAAGAGAAGATCAGTCATACGCATCTAAGTGCATAATGAAGGATCACTACTTGAAAAATTCTAATAGGTGTATCGGGTGAAATCTCTTAACAGAGTGGTTCTAACAGACCTACTTTAAATCTCTTAGCCGAGTGCTTACTTTATTGTAAGTTGAAATCCTTTCACAAGGTAGATTGTAATGATCTTTAGTTCTTAACCGAACATACCTTTTTTAACCAGGTAGATTGCATTTTGTAATAAAACTCTTGTAGCCCTAACAGGCACACTTTATTGCTGCAGTAGTGAATATTTTGTGGGTGTCATCCCCACCTCATTTTTACCTATTTGGGTTTTTGGGTTACCAAAATTTTGTGTTATGAGTTATACATTTCATGTTGTGGATGCTATATGATGTTAGGTTAAATTCATATATGTATGAATGCAGATCAATTTGTTTTAAGTGATTAAGTTTTAAGATCTGATTCACCCCCCCTCTCAGTATCTGTCTTTCCCAATATTGTACTTCCAACAGCCAGTTGATCTCTAAGGTCCTGCATTGTTTCTATTAGTCATCAATCTACAGTTTATTTCCATGTGACCATAGTTATGACAATGTGAGCATGTAACATTCCATCAGTTCTCATTGTAATAAGGACTTAGTCAGTTCCAATGATTTTTCACCCTTGTCATGCACTCATTATCTCTATGACCATATTTGTTACAATTGTAACAATAACCATGTAAATTACTTGGTCTAGCATTAGGTCTAATACTTGACACACTAGATTTGATATTTGTCTTGCATAAATTAGTAGTATATTCAACCTTATGACAATTGAAACAAGTGGTTTATAAGATCTCATTACATATTTTCTTTGATTCACCTTAGGTGTAGAATTTACATCTTGATTGGTCTTTTTGGTACATGAAGATTCACCAACCTCATAACTGGTGTATCCTAAACCATGACTCTCTCCATGCATCCTCTAATTCTTGAGCTGTTAAAAAATTTTTGCAAAAATTTCATTGAATTTCTTGAGTAAATCATTTGCATCCTTCAATTCACCTTTTAGTTTCTCATTTTCTTTTCTTAGACTTTCATTCTTCATTAGGGATTCTTGATTCTCTTCATTTATCTTTTGTAGATATGCATGCAATGTACCAACTTCTTGTTCATATTTGAATAGCTCATATACCTTATCTTTTAGGTATTTATCTTTGGCTCTTAGGGCTTCCTCTACAATTTTGCTTGCTTCTTATGTTGCCTTCCTTGCTTCCATTTCTTCACCCATTCTGATTGACAAAGTTTATAACTCTCTTTTGATGTTCTTCTTGTCTTTATATAGTTTCTTATTCTCCTAAGATAATTCTTCCAAAGATGCTTCTGGTTCCTCAGATCCACTTTGTTCAGATAGTTGTTCAAGTTTATCAACAAGTTCATGCCTCTTTTCTCTTGACTGCGGGAGTTATTCTTTCAATCTTTCAATAAATTTCTCGGCACCTGTAAGTTGCCTTTGATATCTTAAACCCTCCATGTCTTCCTTAAGGATCCTCCCCAAGATATTAGGCTTGTTCAAGGTAACTTGGTTTTGATACCAATTTTTAGTCTTATAAGGCTCCGATAAGGGGTGGGTGAATTAGTGCAACCACAGATCTAGAAAAAATTCATCAACTTCCAAATAACCCAACATGGAAAGGTAAATGTACCATAAAATAAAAGTAAAATATGCATCCACAAATATAACATAATGAAACCAATATTTTTTGTGGAAACCCTAGCTGTTAGAGGGAAAAGCCACAGTGGGGATTAGTACCCACAAATCTCAATACTGCAACAATAAGATATGCCTTGTTGGGAGTATTACATCACCCTGTTAAGGGTATACTTGGTTAAGAGTATCTATAAACTAGTTAAAGGTTATTACAATAGTCATGTTAAGAACTAATCGATTAAGAGATTTAAAACTCCTTATGAGAGTCACCTTGTGAAAGGATTTTAGTCTTCAGACCTGTTAGGATCCTACATACCCTGTTAGGAGTAACCTTGTTAAAGGATTTTGATCGCAAGCCGTTTAGAACTTCCTTTGAGTAGAAAACTCAAAGAATGACCTGATGATGGCACCTTCTGCCTTACCAGTCTACTTCTGTACTACTCTCTACAATTATTAATGTATTCTTTAATTACAAAACATGTCATTGTGTTCAAAGTGTCTCAAAAATTAATTGGGACTGATGCATTCTAGATCAATACAAAGGCTACAAATTAAAAGAATTTAATTTTTATTTGGCACAATATCTAGTAGGCATTATTAGGTTCTGACAAGGAAACTAACTTGATGTTTACCATTTGAAAAGTAATTAGAGGAAGTTAGGTTAGAAGTTCAAGATGTTTTCAAAACTAGAAGATTACCTGTAATCACTATAAATGACACTAATAAATATGAAAATTAGGAAAACCCTAATATATACTATAGAGTCACCATGGGTATCTAATATTTCAAACCGCATAACATTTATGATTTCACTACCTAAATTACACAGTATTAGAAAAATTTGATAACTATGGTCAAGGGTTTAAAACCACTTTATTTTTATGGTTTAAGTCATTTTACTTTGCAAGTTTGTAGTCATTTCACTACTCTCAAAGTCTGTAGTTTCAAAGTGTGTAGTTTAAATTTTTCCTGATTCTAACAAAGCCTAGTATTCCTCTAGATATTTTATTTCCACTAAAGTTTCCCTAATTTCTTCAAAATTCACAAAAATATTAAGCATTTGGTTGCAGATTAGTTGACTACTAGTCATCATAGTTTCTAGGTTTAAAAAACACACTTCATTCTGGAGGTCCAACCAAAACTCTAAAAAAATTCACCTTATTTCCACAACATACCAAAAAAAAAGCATAAAACCATTTACCGTTGAGTCCTCTGCAACTTCTCAGTTAGCCTAAAGTCCCTCAAATCATAAAACAACCTTTATATTTTTTAGTTCCTTCAAATCTGGTCTAGCTACATGTCAAACTAAATTTAACCTCATTTCCTCATAATACGGAAAAGAAATCAATGTTTGTCACCATTTCTTCTGCTACTTCTTAGTTAACATAGAATCTATTAAAAATTAGAAAGCCACAAAGATTTCATTTCCTTAGACACTCATCTATCTAAAGTTCAACTAAATCTTCCCCAATTACAAGAAAAGAGAAGAAGATGAAGTGATATTTTCCTGCTAGTACCTCTGAAAATCGGGATCAAGGGGAAGTTTCAAAATACAATGTAGAAGAAGATAAGTGAAATTACATGACCCATTTAAGAGGGGTGCCAAGTGGAATAAGAGAAGATGCCACAAAGTGGCATTTGGATACATTGGCACTTGCAAAATCTAATATTATCACCAAACCCATGAATGTTGATTACTAAAAGCAACACCCCTAGTGAATGAATGTAGCAGTAACACCAATTCAACAAAATAGCTAAAATCTCATTCCCATCATAAACTGAATTCAACATCTTGAACTCCATATTACTTTTTCCTAATATTTGCATGTGCTTCAAAGAACAACCTCTTCAATTTAGATGCCTTGTATTTCTTCAGGAAATACTCAAATGAGATTCATTACTTATGAAAGAAACAAGTAATTTATCATGTAGTTTAGTAATTAAAGTACAAGAATATCATACAATTGCATAATAAAAATGATTTAATAATTTAATGCAAGGCATGAGGTACAAAATTATTGTACTATTTTGATAGGATGTACACATAATAAGTTAGAATGACAATGAAAGCATCTCAACAATAAATTTTAGCATAAAATCTCATATGAACTAGATTTTGTGATATAGAAAACCCATTCAACTGTGTTGTAACCAATTTTATCTCAAACTTGCAAGATGGAAGATGAAATAGATTGTAGAAAAATCATATTAGCTTCCACAACCCAATCGATAGAGGCTTAGAGGCTTAGAGCATTAGAATGGGATTAGAGAATCTGATAAAACATTAACATACACACAAACAAAATGGACCAGCATAACTACATATAAAGAATTAAAATTCCCAGTCAATCCCTATGGCATAGCCTTCAGGCATTATTTCACCTGAGTTGGAAATCAAGCCTAAGTGACATAAATCAATCTAGATGTTGTTGGTTACAACTTAACTTAACTCCACAATTCTAGATATCTCCAACAACTCCTTTGGCTCTCTCACAACAATCTCAATGAAATGAAAAAATGTGGAGATACATACATGTATATTATTCAATGGAAGTCATAATTATAACCACCTAACAACATTGTAGACAATATCCTCTCAAATCTTTTCTGATCATATTTTCTTTGTATAGACTATATAACAATAACTTTTTAAATTATATGTAAAGACATAATTTTATTAGAGTATATAAAAAGTCAAAATGTATGACCTATACAATATTGGTAATTTCATTCAAGAACTTAATATTGTCTTCATTTAAGAGTTTAATATTATTAACATTTGCACAAAGATATGCATTTTTTTAAGAAAAGTTAAATTTTGCACTGGTTGTTTACAAAATAAACCAATAGAAAGAAAGGAAAATGACATTTTTAAAATTATTTAAAATTGAAAATTATATATAGACTATAGAACTTCTCTCCAAATATTTTAATCCTATGCTTGTGGGCGAGTGACAAATAGTCGATAGGCTTCTATATAATTATGGTGAAAATAATTTAATTTTTTACTTGGATGAACTGTTAGAGTAAATGTGGGGTTCGTAAACAAGGTTGGGGCCTGAGTAGTAGTTGAAATTCCAAAATAGTTGTCAGACTCCGACATTTGTAGGTTTTGGAATCCTTAACCAAGTCAGACATTTTTATGGTTCAAGAACCATGTTGAGTGGTAAAACAAAGAACGAACTAGAAACTATTTTAAATTGATTTTTAATGTCAATCAATTCTGGGAAATAATGTTTGTGTTGGGTGAAAAGATTAAGCAACCTATAAGAAACATGATAATAGCATTAGATAAATAGTATGCAATATTGAGAATAAAAATGATAGAATTTGTTCTTAAAAATCTACAATCATGTCAATTGACTTACAATGTGACATTGTCTTATATCTTACTTTATGTTCCTATTTTAGATTTAATACTATAGTGCAATGAAAAATATACATATTAAGAAGAGAGTGCACATTACTAAATTAGAATGTTACATTGTATATATTAAAAGATTTTTAATAATTTAAATTTAGAGTGTATAGTGACAGGAAGATTGCATAATTGCAAATGGATAATTATGAATCTAGGCAGGGAAAACTTGAATCTCATAATGAGGCACATAAAAATTACAATAAAAATACCAGTGATAAGGAGACAATGGTGGATTGTGATCAATTTTAGAAGCACTATCCAAACAATTCTGACTTAAACTATTGTACCATTCATATTCTTTCCAATTCCTTCCATTCTACCTTACTCTGTGGGAAAGCCTTGGAAGGTCATCTATCAATGATAAATATGACATGGTGAGGGACGTTCATAGAATGACAACAACCAAAATGACAACCGATAATAGTTAAATACCTTACAGACCTCAAATTTTGTCCAGGGTCATTGATACTTGCATGCCAGAGTTTTTCAATGCAATTTGATTTATCAAGAGTACCTGACTTTGTTTGATCATGACAATTAAGGTCAAAATTAAAACAGTATCATCCTCATTAACTTTAAAAATTGCTTATATGAACTAAAAATAGAGAGTTGAAAAGAGATTAATGCAATGAAGAGTAATAATATGATAGTGGTATAAGCATCCTCTGGAGACAATCAAGGAATATAATATTATTGGGGCATTCATAAAAAATACCCTTCTGTGACTAATCCCCCCTCTTATTATTTCTAATTTTGTCCATCTTATGTTTAAGTGCATTCAATATCATTGTCTCTAAATATACCCAATTATAGACACTACAATCGATAATAATACCAATAATACAATGGTATCATCCTCCTAGTCCAAACAGAGAAGAAGAATAGGAAATAAAAATTACAATGAAAGGGTGCACATTGTTCTGACTCCAGCTTCAGGACAATGAGAAATGGGCTAATGAAGGAGAAGACCAAACCAAAATTATAGTCAATTCCTCTTCCTTCCCCTTAATGATGTTGGAGAATTCTTGGGAATGCCAATTCTTTTCCTCAATGTTGTCAGAGTATTCTTTGAAAGTATCACCCATTGAGCTTCACTCCCTATCATTCTTTTGAATTTTGTTTATACTATGTATTACTGTAATTTCTTTCTCATGTGTGTAATTACATACTTTAAAAATACATGGAATCATCATGCTTAAGCTACTAATGCACTTGTACAAAGGCAAGGAGAGAACTAGAAACACTACACTGAACAATTAATTATTTTCATTTATACTTTCTATTTATAAGAGAGTTCAAGTGGTCATTAAATAAAACCCATGGTTAGAAATAGTGGGTAAGTGCACAAAGATGGGGGACCAAAAAGGGGGTATAAGATGCTACTTTATTCTGAAATTAGCAAACTCTGAAATTCAATGAGAAATTGGAGTTAGACTCAAGATTTCAAGATGTGACAAGAACAAGAGTTGTAGTACTCTAAATCTAGTTTCTAAACTACTAATAATTTTTGAAAATGGTGGAGATTAAGGCCCTCAAAAAGAAGGAGCACAAAAAGTGGTCCTTTTTTTTGTGAAAAATATAACATAGTGTTTGGTGTGCTCCCCCTAAAATTTTAACTTTTTTTGAAGTTTTTTAATCGCTATGGTGAGAAGTTATCTAACACCACGTAGTTTATCCCAAATTTTTCTGCTAATTTGTTTATGAATATATATTTTTTTATGAATTTTTGAAGTGGACACATCTTGAAAATGTGAAATCTATGTGTTCTCCCACTGTAAATCATTGAAAACTAATCAAAAATCAAAACTTATGTTTTTTAAACTGTGTAGAATGGAGTCTAGTTTCTAAAAAAGTAACTTTTTTTCCAAAAAAATTCAAAATTTGACGAACGAGCCAAAATCTAAGACCAGAATACTACACATTTGTTTTTGACAAAAAATGGACATAATTACAAAATAAATTAGAGATTAAAAGCTTAACATAATTAGAATTTAAAATAAATTATATGGTTAGATAGCCAACAAAGAGATCTAAAACATCATGTTGTCTAATTTTGTCATTGTTGAACCACGTGCAAACTTGACGGGGAGCACACACAAAAAAATATGATTATTTATATGTTTGTTTGAAATCATATCTCAGACCTATTTGAATCATCCAAGCCTTAGGGTTGGATACCCAAGAAAAATTCAAGCCTTAGGATTGATGGATATCAATGCATTTAATAGGGCATTTTCCCTATAGGGCGTACACACTATGTAAATCAAAATGTTGCACAATGTTGTACAATGTGCAATATCACACTTACAATATTTTGCATAGGGTGTGCATGTTATAGCGTGTGTGTGCTATAAAAGAATAGGAGAGAGAGAGAGAGAGAGAGAGAGAGAGAGAGTTTGTATTACAAAATTTTAAGAGATTATTACACCTTTAATAATAATATTATTATGTCAAGTTTGGCTTGAATGCATTTCACACCCCTTACATAATTAAGAATCCTTCAGAATTCATAAAAACAAATAGAAGATTGATTTCTATCTAGTCCATGCCTAGTGCACTTGTCATTTCATAACATATTACTATAGGGGCTTCCACCTATTATGAGATCAAAACCCTAATAATGTGTCCTAGGACCCCTTATGACACTTTAGTACCCGTTACCATACATATTAGGGGTCCTAATGGGTCATAAGGGGTCCTAGGACATGTTAATGTGTTATATGACCCATTAACAACTGTTACGACTGCTAAGATGTATGGTAAGGAGTCATAAAGGGTCCTAAGGGGTCACAAGTGGTTATAGGACACATTAATGTGTCCTAGGACCCTGTATGAACTCTTAGGAACCCTTACCATACAAATTAGGGTTCATAAGGAGTCCTAGGACACATTAATGTGTCCTAAGACCCCTTAGGACCCCTTATGACACCTTAGGACCCTTTACAACCCCTACTAATACATCTTAGGGGTCCTAAAGGATTATAAGTCATCATAAGCGGTCCTATGACACATTAATGTATCATAGGAGACATTAACAATACTTACAACCCCTAAGATGTATGGTAAGGGGTCCTAAGGGGTTCTAGGTGGTTATAAGGGTCATAGGACACATTAAATTTTCCTAGGATGCCTTATAGCCCCTTAGGACCCTTTAGAACCTATTACCATACGTATTAGGGGTCCTACAGGCTCATAAGGGGTCTTAGGACACATTGATGTGTCATAGGACACCTTAACAACCCTTAAAACCCCTAAGATGTATGGTAAGGGATCCTAAAGGGTCATAAGGGGTCCTAAGACACATTAACCTATCCTAGGACCCCTTATGACCCCTTAGGACCCTTTAGTACCCCTTACCATACATCTTAGGGGTCCTAAGGGGTCATAATGGGTCTTAGGATACATTAATGTGTCATAGTAACCCTATAGGGAATACACTAATGTTTTGTAAGACCCATTAGGACCCCTTACCATACACTAATGTATGATAAGGGGTCATAAGGGGTCCTATGACACATTAATTTGTCCTAGGACACCTTAGGACCCGTTAGGACCTATAAGAATATATATTATGGGTCTTAAGGGGTCATAAGTGGTCCTAGGACACATTAATGTGTCATAGGACCTCTTAACAACCCTTATGATCACTAATATGTATGGAAAAGGGTCTTAAGGGGTCATAAGGGGTCCTAGGACACATTAATGTGTCATAGGACCCCTTAACAATCCTTACAACCCCTAAGATGTATAATAAGGATTCCTAAAGGTTCATAAGGGGTCATAAGGGGTCCTAGGACATATTAATGTATCATAGGACTACTTAAGAAACCTTACAACACCTAAGATATATGGTAAGGGGTCCTAATGGGTTGTAAGGGGTCCTAATGGGTCATAAGGGGTCCTAGGACAAATTAATGTGTCCTAGGACCCCTTACCATACATCGTATCGATCCTAAGGGTTCATAAGGGGTCCTAGGATACATTAATGTGTTATAGGACCCCTTAACAACTTGTACGACCCCTAATATGTATGGTAAGGAGTCCTAAAGGGTCCTAGAGAGTCATAATGGGTTCTAGGACACATTAATGTGTCTAAGTACCCCTTAAGACCCCTTATGACCCCTTACCATATGCTAATGTATGCTAAGGGGTCATAAGAGGTCCTATGACACATTAATTTATCTTAGGACCCCTTATGGCCCCTTAGTACTCATAAGAATACATCTGAGGGGTCCTACAACACATTAATGTGTCATAGGACCTATTAGCAACCCTTATGATCCCTAAGATATATGGTAAGGGGTATTAAGAGGTTTCAAGGGGTCCTAAGACACATTAATGTGTCCTATAACCCCTTAGGACCCTTTATGATCCCTTACCATACATCTTACAACCCCTTACCATACATCTTAGGACCCCTTAACAACCCTTACGAACCCTAAGATGTATGGTAAGGGCTCCTAAAGGGTCATAAGGGGTCATAATACATATTAATGTGTCCTAGGACCCCTTAGGACCCTTTAGGACCCATTACTATACATCTTAGGGGTCTGAAAGGGTCCTAAGGGGTCATAAGGGGTCTTAAGACACATTAATGTGTCATAAGACCCCTTAACAACCCTTACGACCCCTAATATGTATGTTGAGGTTTCCTAAAGGGTCATAAGGGATAATAAGGGGTCCTAGGACATATTAATATGTCTTAGGACCCATTATAACCCCTTTGTACCTTTTAGTACCCCTAATAATATGTCTTAGGGGTCCTAAATGATCTTAAGAGGTCATAAGGGTTCCTAGGACACATTAATGTGTCATAGGACACCTTAACAACCCTTACAACCCATAAGATGTTTGGTAAGGGTTCCTAATGGGTCATAAGGGGTGCTAGGACACATTAATGTGTCCTATGACCCCTTAGGACTCTCTCTCTCTCTCTCTCTCACACACACACACACATAGGGTGTAATCCCTATAGGGAGTATGCCCTATGCAATAATAGGAAAATTGGTAAAAAGATATACTCTATATTTAGTGTTTTCAATAGCGCAACACACTATATGGCGCACACATTATTTCTTAGATTTATGAATCCTTAGGCTTAAGCATTACAAGCCATAAGGCATGCACCCTACAACGCATACACCCTATTTCTTTTTGGGGACCAAAAATTTTTTTGGCACCTTTTTGGTCCCTCATCTTTGTGCACTTACCCTAGTACAGATATTAAGTACAATTAGGTGAGTTAACATTTCTCAAAGCATACATAACCCTTGGGTAGAGAGATGATAGAAAAAAGATGATTGACATGCCCAATAAATATTGGTAGTAATAAATCAGGTTAGTCAATCAAGGAAAGGTACAAGTCAAAAATCTAAAAGGAAATAAGTTTTTGACAAAAAGAAGTATTTTTGTGTAAGAAAACTAGCCAAGTACATTTTCATGCTCTATTCTGTGAAGTCTGTTATTAATGAGGCACACTTGACAAATCATTAAAAAGACTATGGTTGGTGAATAATGTATGAGAATTCTTGAAAATGTACAATTATGTCAATCAAATATCACTCATGTTGAATCTAGAGCCTTTTTAAAGATATTTAGAATTAATTTCAATAATGATGACTGAGATTCATCAATTGATGATTGAGAGAATCATAAATTAAGAATAAATTCAATTTTTGTAGAGGGAAATTAATATCCTTGGCCATAAAAAATCATGGAAGCATATCTCCATTGTATTGACCATGAATATTGTTATTAATGAATCACACTTCCCAACTATTCAAAAAGGAAACTTCTTCAACAATGAAAATTTGATCAAGTGACATGGTTGACAATTTATTGAGTTCCATCAATGGTATTTTTTGGACTCGTGAAAAATATCTGATGTTCTGTTTCATTTTGGCATTGTGTTAGTGACCAAATATATTTATTTTTTATGTTTTTAAAATAAAATTTTATGCATTCATTTATAGATACCTACATAGTTGTTTGCATCTTTTCACCTCCACAAATGACCAATAAGTGTAGACCAAAGCCTAAATAAGTGATTTTGTAACTTATAAATTTGTAAACTATTCAACACAAGCGACAATTGGGTGACCAATAATTTTTTGAACTTTTCAAGCAAAGAGAGCAAATGCAATGTAATTGAAGGTGATAATTCAACAATAAGTGATGTTGTAGGCACGTGAAGAAAAAATATAGACATTCAAAATAAAGGTTAGAGTTTGTTAATTTATAGATTTCCAACTAAAGTGTATGATGCAAGTATTATTAACCACATATATCAAACAAAACCTCAAGTATTACAGAAACATACAAATTAAACAAAAAAATTTGCTATAAATTCACGAGGAAAAAATACTAACAGTGTTCTAGGACAACTATTCATATTATATTAATAATAAATTACAATGGAAAATCAATTGTTGCATCCTTCATTGATAACATTCATTTCAATTCCGTCCATTCTAATCTTTATTGGTACTAGTCTCTCCTCCTCTATCAAACAACATATGTACAAAGTATTCTAGGAAACATTGAGGTCACTTCCTGAATTAATTATATTTGAAGCATTTATCTAAACTTCCATTTCCAAGTGAAACATGTGGTATTGCAGGACATAATCAATGTGTTCATTCTTCACCCTACTACTGATGGAGCACTGTTAGGAGCTCAAATTATTGTCCCACCCTAGTTGATAGTGGATAGTGTCACCATTGTTATTCTTTTCAGTTTTGACAATTCCTCTACCTCATCATCTTCTTCTTCAGCATCTTGAATCTCTCCAATTCTTTAGCTTCCAGAAGGAGGTTGAGCACTCTAAAGAAGAAGAAAATGAACCTTGAATGGAAATTGTGTTGACATAATTATAGACCCCACAATCATCATCATATTAGTGCCAAGTTCCCTTAAAAGAGTAGTTTCTTCTCACATTCTTTCCAATTCCATCCATCATATCTCTCACAAGAATCAGTATTTATTTAATTTTGAAATTAAATAAGCGTAAGTATAAAAAATTATAACCACTATAATTATTCAATGGAAATATGGTCCTTAATCTAATAACCATGTTACAAGGACAAATACATACAAAACAATAAAAATTTCTCACCACTACTCGGTATTTATAAAAATGTTATCTAGGCTACCATCCTATAAAATATAGCATGCCCTAATAATTAAGGTTGATAATTACATATCCTAAATATATTATAATTTTATTGTGTAAATTTTTTTAGCAGTGCAAATGGTAGGAATCACGCTTCAAAATGTACAATAATGTCAATCAATATTTCTTGTCTTGAAAGCTAAGTCATTTTTCAAAAATTGTAATATACACAATGATGATGAAATGGAAAGATCAAAAAATGGACTTTAAGTTATATATAATAAATGCTAGGAATGATTCATCTGTGCCAATGGGTTAAGTCCAAGGAATTTTAAAGGTAGGTTCTCTTGTAGTTTGACAATTTGGTCCATAGAAAATATAGTATGTAACAAAGGAAGAAAATATAGATAATTTAGAATAAATAACTTGAGGTGAGTAACAAAAATTTCAAAAGAACCCACATTCGATCAACCTCAGTTTGTCCAAAACGTAGTTTAAAAATACTTTTCAAACATGAACATTGGTTCCAAAAATGAAGTTTGATGCTAATATGACAGAAAAAATTCTAAAGAAACTACATGGCATTAACCTAGGAGCGCCAAAAATGTAGTTGAAAAACACTTGTTTGACCCTGAAATTAACTACAAAATATAGTCAGGTTATGATATAGAAATAATAAAATTGGTCCAAACAAAATTCTTGACCTATTTTTTTGCATAAAAAAGGCAATAGTCATTAATAAAACCAAATGAATGCTACTTTGCATGGCATTCCAGAACCATTCGTTGCTTCCAAACAAAGAACACTAACATTGTCAAAACACAATAATTAATTATGTAGGTTCTCTAAATTACTAAAGATGATTTGTAGACTTTGCAAGATGTCATAAGCTAATAGTAATTTATAACTCAGACAATAAAAATTTTACGCAGTTGCCTTGTCTGTGATTTTCCTTAACAAAAATTATTTCTTTAAAAGGAAAAAACTGCATGATCCAAAAGACAATTACACGATTACATGATTTCATATATTTATTACCTTGTAGCTCAACAAAATTTAAGATACACCCATTTCTTAATTATTATTTTTTTATCCTAATAAAAATAGTCAAGAGCTAAAAATATATTATATTATCCTAACTAAATATATTAAAATGTAGAAGGCTAATTGTGTTCATGATGATCAAAACATTTAGAGATAATAGAAAAAATGCAAAATTGTACATTGATACAACCACCCTATCACAAGACAATAAACCAACGAGTAAACCCTACACATTTATCTTTGAATCAGACTAGGAAAATAGGAAATTATTGCAAAATGGGTCGAATCACACTAAAACTTGACATACCTAGAATATTCATTTGTACTATAGAAATATGCAAAAAGGGAGAGTAAAAATTTGGAAAGATGACATGCAATTGTAAAGTATGCAGAGCCACCAAATATGAGAGAGCCTATAGGCCCACATCAGTCCTAGTTGGCCCACCAACATTATTTCCTATATCACCGCACCGACCAACTACACCATTCTCATCATCCTTGCTCTTAAAAACCTATGTATCTCATATAATTTTAATGCCAAAGGGTTCCCCCTCTAAGTCAGTGTCAAGCCCTTCTTCATGGAATTATATTTTAGTCCACTTCCCATCTTCAATGAGTCTTATACCAATAAGATTTTGGAGAAATCACAAGCTTCCAAGAATATCCACCCACCAATTTTGAAAGATGTGCATAAGTTGAGTAGAAGGAATAGGAAATATTGTAACTACTCAACCCCCTAGATGAACACAAAGGTTGTCTTCTAGTGGAGGAATTATACGATTCTCATCAATGTTGGCTAGCCCTAAATCCAACCCACCAAAAAATGCATTCTTGAATAATTTTTGGCATAAATTTTCTACAGATACTTTACAACCCTCAACTAAGATAACTATGGACAAAAATACAACTATAGTATCCATGTTGACTCTATATCTATGATCGACCATGATGCAAGTTTTCCCCAAAATTTGTTTCATTACATGCATGATAAGAAAAGTGAGGTGCTTCAAAATCTCTTGAACTCACCTATCTGTAAATTGTTTGAGAAAGGACATTTTTGGTTTCCTACAAACCAAACAGATATGGGAATCCATGCACAAAATAGATAAAAGAAGAGAGAACCAATAAAAAATGAAAACAAAATCCAAAGGGTATATGTGAATACAATGGGGAGGATGAAATATAATCAATCTTGGCACCGCCAACTGATAATCTCTTACGTGCTACTTTCTCTTCCTATTTTACAAACACAATCTAGATATTATAAACTATGATACACTAAATTTGAACAAACTTTTCATTCGAATATACAATTATTAATAATTACATAAATAAAAAAGAAGTTGAAATATCACACAAATGGAGAATAAAGATAATTAATTTGTGTGAATGAGTAAGGAAGAAGATTAACAATGTTAAAGCACAAGTATTCATTACATATTAATGATGAATTTCAATGTTATATTTGTTGGAATAGTCCCAAGGGATAACTGAGAGGGGGGTGAATCAATTATCAGCAAGTTAAATTATTTTCTCCAATTAATTACAAAATATCATAAGCACATACACATTTAAGATAACACAAAATAGAACACCACAATTTTGGTTACGAGGAAACTAAACTAGGTAAAAACCCCAGTGGGAATTAGCACCCACAAAGAACTATACTTGAGTATAATAATCCCTGTTAGAAAATCTTGCAACCCTGTTAAGAGTTTTTCTTTACAATGCAATAAGTACAGTGACCTGGTTAAGGGTCAGACCCTATTAGGAGTCTGTTACAAATAACCCTATTAGGGGTGAGGACCCACTGTCCAAAAAGCTCACTGCTAATATGATGAAGGCTACAACCTTCAGTAAAATAGATATACACTATATCTGATAATGAATTGTTTGAGTAGACCTGCTATCTTGATCAGTTCCAATGAATTGTATATACTCTCTGCTTCTTCACATAGATCTTTATCTGATGAATGAAATGGCTTTACTATCCCAAAACAATCAGTATTTTGTTTTGTCTCTTTTCTTATCATTAACACTTGGTGATCCTCAAATGAACTACTATAAGTATCATCTCTAAAAGATATTATCTTTGTTGGCTTTACGAATCCCTTCAATGCTTCTTTAGTCGGCCAAACCAAGCACACAACATAATTAGAACCATGCAACTCAAACTGAATAGACACATCACTTCACATAGTTAGCTCCACCAAAATTACCCAAACATCATGCTTCAGATGAAACACAATTAGCGCCTTTGGTTAATTAACTTAGACTCATAACTAAACATGAATCTAAACACACATATCCCATAGATAGATGCAACTGAAGAATCAATAAAATTACTATAAGCTTTTTGAAAACAATCTTCTAAAACCATGGTTGGTAAATAGAGTAACATAACTCAACTGTTACTGAACATCTAAATTTTCATGTATGTTCGTGGTATACAAACTATGTCTGAAACATAAAAAAAAATGAGCAAGGCTTGCACATATCCATACTGAAAAGTGAATATAGTTCACTGTTGTATACTATATGTTGTCATCAATGACAAACATACAGTCAACTATTTGCACAAAAGAAAATCTCCAACAATCTCCCCCTTTGATATTGATGGCAACATATGATATGAAAAACACCATCAACTTAAAGTATCCTCCTTTTTACAATCTTCTCAATATCCTCATCAAAGGTTCCTCTTCACTACTGCAACTCCTCTTTTCATGACTATATACTCCCCCAGATTTATGCTCCCCCTTACTACATACTCCCCCTTTGACATCAATGGAAAAGGGTGCCAAATACCATTAAGCACAGGTACTACTCCAGAAGTAGTGTAGTCAACCATTCATTAGTCACCAAGGATTGATGCTCTTGCTACAAATTCTAATCAGACTCGGGAAATGGAATTACTCCCAGCTTCTCCCTGAGATACTCAAAAGTATCTTTTGATAAAGGCTTTGTAAAAATATTTGCTAATTTTTCTTTAGTGCTCACATAATCCAAATTTACTTCTCTATCTACAACTTTTTCTCTTAGAAAATGATATTTTATTTCAATGTGTTTTTTCTTTACGTGCATCACAGGGTTCTTTGACATATTGATAGTGCTAGTGTTATCACAGTAAATAACAATAGGATAATCAATCTAAATTCCAAAGTCTTTTATCATCTGTTCAATCCAAACAATTGTAGAACAATTCAATGTTGCTGCTACATAATCTACCTCAGCTATTGACTGAGAAATACAATTCTGCTTCTTGCTTGTCCAAGTGACCAATCTGTCTCCAAGGGATACTGATCCTCCTAAGGCACTCTTTCTGTCATCAACACAACCTACCCAATCAACATCAATATAAACATGAAGTTGTACATTCTTTGAGTTAGGATACCATAAACCATAGTCTATAGTTCCTTTTAAGTATCTGAATATTCTTTTTATTGCCATTAAGTGATTTTGTTTAGGTTCAGCTGCAAATCTTCCAATAATTCCAACTACATTAGAAATATCAGGTCTAGTTTGAGTGAGATATATGAGTTTTCCAATCATAGACTTGTATAATGTTTTTTCAACTACTGTGGAATCATCATCTTTAGAAAGCTTGCTTCTTGTTATCATGGGGGTGCTTACTGGCTTGCAATATTCCATCTTGAAAGTATTTAATATCTCCATCACATATTTAGACTAATTTATGAATATGCCTTTCTCTGTTTATTTTACATTTAATCCCAAAAAATATTTGATAGGTCCAATCATGCTGATTTCAAATTCACTCTGTATCTCTTTCCCAAATTCGGCACTAAGCTTGTCATTACCTCCAAAAATAATGTCATCAAAAAAGATAGCAACAAGTAGTAAACCTTCAGGTGTCTCTCTGATGAATAAGTTGCAATCTTCTACTCTCTTTTTGAATCTAATCTTTGTTAAGTAGCCATCAAGTCTCTCATACCATACTCTTGGGGCCAGTTTAGGTCCATAGAGGGCTTTCTTTAGTATGCATACCATGTCTAGTTTGTCTAAAAGTTTGAATCCTTCAGGCTGCTCTATGTAGACTTCTTCCTTTAAGTCACCATTTAGGAAAGCTGACTTGACGTCCATCTGATATACTTTGAAGTTCTTGAATGTTGCATAGGCTAAAAACAACTTTATAGCTTTCAGTCTGCTCACAGGGGAAAATGTATCAGAATAGTCAATTCCTTCTCTTTGCACATATCCTTTACATACCAATCTTGCTTTGTTTCTAATCACTGTCCCATCTTCATTCATTTTGTTTCTAAATATCCACTTAGTTCCAATCACATTCTTGTCATAGGGTCTAGGGACCAATTCCCAGGTGTCATTCTTCATTATTTGATCTAATTCTTCTTGCATTTCACTTTGCCAATTTGAATCATTACATGCATCTTCAACACTTAAGGGTTCAATCTATGAAAGTAAGCATACCTCTTCATCAACGGTTGAACCTTTTGCTCTAGATCTTGTCAAAACTTTACTGCTCTGATCTCCAATGATATCTTCTTTAACGTGGTATTTAGATGTGTATTTTGAGATTTTAGGTGTGACACTCTCATCTGTAATCTATGATTCTTCTTGACTTGGTTCAGGGTTATTGCATGATACATCAATACAATCAAAAATTTCTTCAATAACTGTGTCTTTTTTGATTGGTCTAGGTTAATCTTCAATAATAGGTGCATATTAATATTATCTCTCTTGAATCATGAACTTCTCATCAATATTCACATGTGCACTTTCAATGATTTTCTTCAACCTTAAATGAAAACATCTATAAGATTTTCTCTTAGTAGAGTAACCAAGAAAAATACCTTCATCACTTCTAGCATCAAATTTTCCAACACCATCATCTCTCTTGATGTAGCACTTGCTTCCAAAGATTCTAAAGTATTTTACTGTAGGTACATTACCAAACCAAATTTCATAAGGTGTTTTTTCTACGCATGGTCTTAGTTGAATTATGTTGATAGTATAGATTGTTGTATTGATTGCATCTCTCCAATAGGTGTGTGCAACTTTTCCTTCAATCATGATAGTGCGCGCTGTGTCAAGTATTGTCATGTTTCTCCTTTCTTCAATTCCATTTTGTTGAGGGGTTCTGGGTGCACTTAGTTGTCTTTTGATCCCATTTCCTTCACAGTACTCAAGAAAATTATCAGAGGTGAATTCTCCTCCTCTATCAGATCTCAGGCATTTTATCTTTAATCTAGATTTATTTTCAACTTTAAATTTAAATATTTTGAACTTATCAAAAGCTTTAGATTTGTCTTTCAAGAATGCAACCCACATCATCCTAGAGAAATCATCAACAAAAAAAATAAAATACCTTTCACCATAGTATGATCTTGTTTGAGTAGGTCCACATAATTCTGTATGTATTAGATCTAATTTTTTCTCTGCAGAGTTCTATTTGCTTCTGAATGAGGTGCTCACATTCTTCCCCATCACACATTTCCTACACATAGTATCAACTGGTCTTGCAATACTTGGAAGGTCTCTTACTACCTTTACATTACTTATCATTACTATGTTGTCAAAATTGATATGACAAAATCTCTTGTGCCATATCCAGCTGTCATCCACTTTTGCAACAAAACAACTTACTTCAGAGTTAAGCTGGAAAACATTACGTTTGGCTTTTGATCCTAATGCAATAATGTCTCCTTCTTTTTTGTTAATAGTGCATCTATTATTTTTGAATTCCAACTAATATCCTTTATCTAGCAATTTTCCAACACTCAATAGGTTATGATGCAAACCATCAACATACATAACATCATCTATTTTGTTCTTTCCATCTAAGGTGATAGATCCTCTGTCTATGATGGGTTTGGGAGTGTTATCTCCAAATCTATCCATGCCACCTTTGTACTTGTCTAGATGTAAAAATCTATCTGTGTCTCCTGCAATGTGATGTGAACACCCGCTATCTATGTGTAAGACCAGAAAAGGGACTAAGAAGCATATTTAGGTAACCACAAACCCTAAAAATATGCTACACTAACTAATCTAACATTAAAAACATTTGAAACAAGAGTTGAAACATATGCAAAACAACACAAACAAACTCCCTTCAAATGTAGTTCTAATGCTCTCCTTTCTTCTCTATAGAGGTTGATATGTTGTTCTTTGACAAACATTGCACAAAGAACTTGAAAGCTTGAATTGATAATGAGAATTACTAGGAGATCTACGATTCTTGTGGTTCTCAAAAATATTGTGGTTAACCTTGAATGAGAGGAATGCATCCCATTTTATAGAAAATTAGAGACATTTAGGTGAGATAGAACAAAATCTATGCATAAATGCAGATTTTGGTTGGTAGGATGTTAGGAAGCATGATATGGGGGAGATCAAATGAGGAGATATTGAAAATATTTGTGAAGCACCTTAATAGGGATGTGAATCCTCAATTAAGGGATATGATATTTAGGTGAGATTAGGAATCATTAATCAAATCAATAATTCAATATTATCAAATATTCCTCAAAATCAAATTAGATTTATGAAATTATAAAAATATCATAAATTGAAATTAGCCAATTAATTAATAAAAATTAATTAATTGTTGGAGACTTAGGGAAATGGGGAATAAATAAAGTTTATTTATTTATTCAATTAGAACTTAGGATAAACTATGGGTTATTCATCCAAAGGGGGAAATTAGTGGATTATAGGTCGAATTGAAGGTGTTGATGTCAAATTGAAATGATTTTGATAATATTGATAAGGTTTAGGATCAATTTCGAGGGTTCCAGAATAGTTTAGGAAATCATGAGGAATCGATGAGCTTTGACAATGCGCCTGAATAATGATGATTGGAAATGATTAAAAAACACCAATGAACTTTGATGGTGTCGTAATATTGAAATTGAAATGGGGAAAACATCGATGATCTTTGACAATGTTCCCGAAATGATAATAAAAAATAGTATTGACAATAATGAATAACACTATTGAATTGATATTGATAGATTGATAACGATAACACCAATGATCTTTGACAATGTTATCAAATGTATGATTGAGGGGATATGAAGCATCGATGATCTTGGACAATGATCCTAAAATGATGACAGGATTGATTGAATTGAAATAGCGTTTGATCGATTGGTTTGAAATTGGGTTATTTAGGCATCGATGATCTTGGACAATGCCCCAGAATGGTCAGAATGAGTCCAAATAATTCTTCAGGTGATTAGGAATAGAATAGAATGGGTTTAAATTGATTTAGAAAGGTTTGGAATGGTTTAGGATTGAATGGGATTTGTTTAGGGTTGATAAAAAATGATTTAGAAAATGATTGGTTTGATAAAGAGAGTAGAAATGTTAGTAATTGATGACATAGAAGAATGACATGGTATTAGTGAATGATAAAGATCAAACACACAATATAGAAGACATGTTAAAAAGGGGCATAGGTAATGAACCATTTTTATGTGTCTACATTTTTCCCCTCTTTGAGATAGTGTGATTATGAGTGTTGGCTCAAAGAAAAATTAAGAATCATGCCCTATTGGATCGACATAATGGAGGTAGGATGCCCCCTCAAAAAATTGGGCATAAATTGAAATGAGGACAATTTTTTGAAAAGAAAGATGATTGCTAGGATTGACAGAAGAAATGTTAGTAGAAAGTGGAAATTAGATGAAGAAAATGTTAGTAGAATAGATGTTGGCTTTCAAAAGTGAAATTGTGTTATAAGAGCTTATTTTGATATTGCAAAAGCGAATGCGACACATCGTGGCATAAAAGCCAGAGAAAAAAATTCATCCTTTTGTGTAAAAAAACATGATGCAGATAGAGGATGATCTTCTCTGTCCTGAGACATGTAGTAGACATGCCCTAGAATTTCATGAGATCATCAAACAAGAAGAAAATGTAAAGTGAAAGCAACTGGTCATGAATCATCCCGGCTACTCTCATAAGTTTAGATAATATCATCGAGTAGCATAGGAACATGATCAAAAAAGAAAATAAAAAATACTTACTGAGACAATGTGAACCAACAACCATTTTGATCTTTTTTTACTTGTATTAAATGTTCATTGTTTGATAGCTTTGATTGCAATTTGACTGATTTGATAATTGATTGATAGCTTGGACAAGTTGATTGATAAAAAAGGTCAAAAGATTGAACAGTCCAACCAGATTGAATGTTGAGGCACAATGATTCGGATCACATTTGATTTTGTTAAGCATAGATTGATGATTCTGCCACTGACGTCGGAAAACATGATGTTTGATTCGCAAAAAGAAGACAAGTATGTACAAATTTATTGTAGATTTTTGAAGAGATTTTTGCAATTTTTAGGATTTTTGAGATATTTGGATTTTTTTGGTCTTTTTTCAGGATCGTATTTGAATTTTTAGCAATTTTTTCAGGACATTATTTGATTTTGTTAGCAATTTTTTTTCAGGACATTAAGATATTTACAAGTTGCAAGATTTGAATTGCCCCCAGTGTCTAGCAAGGCAGGGACATTGTGAAAGGAAAAAAGGATTAGTAGAGGGATGAACGCCAAGAGTTGCTTGCATGGGATCCGTTTGGGTGCCAAGGATTATCCAAGAAATGATATAACAATTTTTTTAACCAAGCTGGGGGACTGGACAAGAAAATGATAAGGTAATGAGATAGTGCAGTGGATAGCATGCGAGAAATGGACATGTCAAGAGGTTTTTCTTTGAAAAACATATTTTTCATTGAACGTCCTTTTTTCATCAAGACCAAGATAGGGATTTTGATAGGACAATGTTAGGATATGGATAGGATAATGACAAGATATCAAAAGGAAAATGAGAGGATATGGATAGTATCTGGATAGGATAAGCAAGATCAATCAGGGTTAATGAGAAGGGATATAGAATATGGATGAAAGGTTATGATAGGATAGGCAATATAGACCAAAGGGATCAAGACAATGTAAAGCAGATAGGACATGTGATGCTTCAAGGAAGATTTGTAACCGTGTCAAGATCAAAGTTGGGAAAAGGTGATAAGATAATGGATGTGACAGGCATAATGGAGGACATGTTGGGGATAATAGATGACAGGCTCAGGATAATGGAGGATAATGCCAATGAAATCTACCCCCAAGTATAGCCTACAAGAAGTTCATATAATTACACATGACGCCTATTTTCCAGGTTTTCATCATGGTACTTTCCCAAAGCGCCTGCTTGCTAGGTTTTTACTATTGGACAAAATTATTTCTTTTGACTCTTTTTTTATGTTGCCAAGATGCCTGTTTGCCAGGTTTTCATCAAGGCAATGTTTTCCTTTTTTCACATTTTTTGGATATTTTCTCTCTTTTTTTGACATTTCAGAAAAAAAAATGGACACATGAAATAACATGGACGGAGGACTCAAGCGCCTTACTCTTTGAAATGTGCTTTTGAAATATATTGTGCAAAGACATTGGTAGGGTAATGAAAAAGGGATATGAAGTGGGTGATTGGATAAGGATGGGACAAGCTTTATGCAAAGGATTGGATAGGTTAGATGAAAGGTTGGAAAGAAGGTGTTAGATAATGGAGGCAGTGAAAGAAGGATGGATTTTGAATTGATGGCTATGGGTGCAAGAACAACATTAGCACACACCTTGAGGGGTGATGGAGTGAAGGATGAAAAAGAGATTTTGGAGTTTGAGGTATTAATGGAGGAATAGATATGGATTTTGGGACACAAGGACCCAAAATGGATTTGGAAGATGGAAGACATTTAAATGGAGGGATAGCAATTTTGGATGCCAATTTGGACTTTTCTTTGGGGCTCTGTGCTTCAAGGAGCTTCTTGGGAATCCACATGCTTTTTGATTTTCCATTATTTTGAGGGTCCTTTGAATGTATTTCTTGCACAATGGATTTTGGAATCCATATCAATTTTGACTTTATTTTTTTCTCAATGGGACTTTGTAGCCTTTTTGATAATTCTTTTTTATTTTGGATCAAATTTTTCTTCTTTTGTACATGTCGATTATACTGGACATGTTGATCCTTGATAGCATGTGGATTGCTTGACTTGTAGACTTTATGTTTGGCATCCAAATTGCTTGGAAAGGGAATGGAATTCATGGATGGATAGGAATTGTATGGAGGCATTTTGGATGGATGGAAGGTTCTCTAGGGTGTATGCCTTTGCTGACTTGCATGTGTTAGTAATAACTAAGAGGGGGGGGGGTGAATCAGTGGGCTTAAACATTTATCCAATTTAAACTTTAATCCACTAATTAATACTTCTCAAATTATTAAGTCCCAACAAGATGCATGCCTTTGAAATATTTGAAACAAATAACTGTATGTCGGTTTACCTTGTCTGTCTTGTTTCTCCTTGATAACCGATAAGTAGTAAACTATATTTACCGATACTCAGTAAATATGCAGAGTATACCAGTCAATCCATAAATGCATATGTAGAATGTAAAACACTAAAGTAATTAACCATACAC
>MU225649.1:2079081-2111180 GCA_018584345.1 Thuja plicata | reverse complement strand
CTACAAGATGTGAGTCCATTATTATGAGGTGTGAATGATATGGAAGGACTTATAGGACCATGAGGTGGACTAGACTCAATAGAACTAGGGGAACCCATTTGAAGTGTAAGGGGTTCATGAACAACTTTCATAGATGTACAAGGAATAATAGGATCCTGCAATGGAGTATGAGTAGTGATAGGATCATCTGGTAGGATAGGATCTTGTGGGGGATCTGAAGGGATGATGTGATCTTGAGGAGAACATGAAGGTGAAGGGACACCTTGATCTTGGCTTGGAAAGGGATCTTTGGAAGATATGGAAGGGAGATCATGATCTTTCTTGGGAAGTGGGAGGTCAATGGGACTTGGAAGGATATTTTTATATTGAGGTGGAAAAGCATCATTTTGGATAGGGGGATAAGGATAGTGGGATCATCATGAGGCTGAAGGGAAATGGGGTCTTGATAAACAATAGGATAGAATTGGTCATAGAAGGGGTCTTGATCTTGATATGTTTTTAGACATGTTTCTTCATTCTTTTTATCATCCTCTTGACATGGGATAGGACTTTGGACATGCAAGGGGGGTTCTTGAAAGGGGTCAACATTTTGATATGAGGAAGATGGAATTTGGATAGGAATCTCATGAATAGGCTTGATTAAAATGGGAGGACATGGTGGAATTAGTTCAAAGGAACTTTGGATATGCATAGGACTAGCTTGGATGTCTTTCATGGATAGCCATTGGAAGTTTGCATTGTTGGAAGAATCACTTGATGCGGAATGAGGAAATTTCTCTTGTGAAGTTTGTAGGGATGAAGGAGTGGAGGGAAACATGGATGTTTCTTGAAGGTCAATATATTGAGGGGAAATAGGTATATCATCCATGTGATTGTTTTGGGGTGATCCATTGCTAGACATGGGTAAATTATTTGTTTGATCCAATTTTTGAAACAAATTCTTTAAAATTTTGGATTTGAACTTGTGTTGCTTGATGGGTCTAGTTTGTGATACCTCATCAATATTTACATGTTGGAAAGAATTATTGGAATGAATATGTTCAACAAAATTTTCTTATTGATTATTCTTGGTTGATGTTAAAAAGATGTCACATTTGAATTTTCCTTTGTTTGATAAGACATTAGTGGTGAATTGGAGGACAAAAAATATTCCTCAAGCAATGTTATTGTTTTTGATCTTGGTATTGATTGTCTTCTTTGCTTGATTGGCACAAGAGGTTGTGAAATTATTTGAAGATTATTTGGTTGTATTGGAATGAAGATTGGTTCATAATTTGGTGGTGGCCCCATTTGAATTATGCCACAGTTAGGTTGAAAGGTTTGATTTGGAACTTGGTTGAATTATTTATTTGAAATTTGAGCACATGGAGACTGATTTGAAACTTGATTGAATTGAGCATGGTCTGGAACTTGGTTCAACAAATTTGGCACTTGCACATGATTGAATTGGTCTTTGTTAAATTGTTAATTTTCCTCATTGAGTTTTGAAATGAGTTTTGGTATATTTGATTTCTCAATGAGAGATTGTGTGTCAATTTCACCAAAATATTCACTTGGACATCCAAGGAGTTTGGCCATCTCCTGTCTACTCTTTATCATCTTGGCAACCTTCTCTTCCAAGAGATTCTTTTCTTTAGCCAATTTTGTTTGCAAATTTTGAATTATGTTTGAATGGACTTGATGAAATTGATTGTTTGGTTGTGTTGATGTCATTTGCCTTGGCTTAAAAGCTTGTTGTTGCAAAGGCATATCTTGTATTTGATCAAAAGGTAATTGTGATCTTCCTTGTGATGGAAACATGGGTTGATAATTTTCTTGTTGCCTTTTGGATGCTTGGAACCTAGTGAAGATTGACATCATGACTATATGTAAATGCAAGATGTTTTTGGAATTTTTGAGGGACTTTTAGGATGAAAATGCAACCTAAATATGCAAGGACTTTATGAAAATGCAAATTTGGACTTTGGATGATGTATGCAAAGCAAACTATGGCCTAATGCAATTGATTTTTTTGGATTTGAAAAAATATTTGGAAATTGCAAACCTAAGATTCTAACCTTAGGAGAGTGAATAGGAATCTTGACTTTAAAAGGGATCAATTTGATAAAGGGATAAAAAGGGACTAGGTCCAATCCAACATGACAAAGATGGAGTGAGACCAAATGATAGGGGGGTTTGAAATTTGGGAATAAGGGACCAAGACAAGATTATTTCTACAATGGCATAAGACAAGACCCTAAAATTTGAATCCCTTTGGGATTTTTCAAAGTTTTTGAAAAGGATCTCAACGCAGTATGAGGATTTTTGCAAGGCAGTATGTTGTTATGATGCAAGCTTAATGCAAGAGGATTAAGATTGAAAATGCAAGGATACTAATGCAATGTATTCAAAAGTTATTTTTCTATGGATATGAAAGAATGAAGCAAACCACAAGGCTCCAAGATAAATGTTTTTGGTCTCCATATGTTCACAAGGTTTTGAAACAATATGTTTTTGGAAGAATCAAAGTGTTCAAGAATGTTTGGGAATATTTTTGAAATGTTTGGAATGTTTGGCATGAGAATAGAATAGAATATTTGGGATGTTTTTGAAACTGTTCTTTAAAATTTTGAAACACCCACACAAGACACATTGTGAAGAATGACTGTTGTAAAATTGAAACAAACACATCACAACCTAAGGATAGCAAGGACATTATCTGTTGAATCCCCACTTGAACTGAAGTTTAGTTTCACTTACTAGTAGTGGACAACCTAGAAGCTTGGAGGCATAGGATCCTCCTTACATGTGCACTCACTTCTCAGGCACTCCAAGCTTCAAATCCCAAGGGTCATCACTCCCAAGGGATTTTTGTCTTGACTAATAGCCAAGAAAGTGCGGGGCATCTTAGTTGGTCTCCAACCTTCCACGCCAATAGATATAAGATTTTTGGCTACTATGACATGGTGTTTAATAAGGGCATCCATTCAGGTGGTTATACATGTGGCATATTAGATCCATTATGGAGGCCTCCCAGCCTACAAAATTTATGTTCTGTATGTTTTAACACACCACAAGGGTATTGAGGGAGATCTTATTCCCAGTATAATGCATTCAACACCCATCCATTGTGAGATTAGTCACAATGGCATATTTTTATCTTGATTTGGATGGGCTTGGTTGTAGCCTATTACCAGTTGGGCATCCACTCTCACTGGCTCTACTAAAGAATTTGGGAGGTAGCCACTCTATAAGAATGATATGAGTTTCTCTTACACCCAAGATCCATGAAGGTGAGGGGAGAGGATACGCTCATATGATTCTTAGGGTTTTACAATCTAGAAAATGCATTAGACACATGAAAGCAAAAGGTTCTTTTCAAGCACCAAAATGAAGTGTTTTCTAACTACCAAAAAGCAAGCACAAGAGTTTGGGAAAACACAAGGTCTTCTAAAAATGTCATGCTTAAAATTTTTAGTAGTTTTTAGGATTCAATCTTCATCCCACGATTTCCAACATGCTGAAAAAATTATTAGTAACAAAAAATTCCAGTAGTCTAAGTGTAGAAACAAGTATAGGAATGCAGAAATCCAAAAAATTTCTCAAAAAACACCAAATTTACCACCTACGTAGGAACAGGCTACCACCTGAGTAGAACCAAGCTACCACCTATGCAAGAAAATGCTACCACCTATGCAGCTTCTGACCACCTACATAGAAACAACAATGAAATGCGCGGCTACTGATCAGTGGCCCAAAAATGAGTAAAAACTTGCAAAAATAGAGTTGTTTTCAACATCTAAGCATGGAATATCTTCAAAAACATAGCTAGGGTTCATTATTTATTCCATCTAAGTTGATTTAAAATATTGAAGTGAAATTGAAACCCTAACTAGCTTGCATGTGCATCAAAGTGGTTTAGGAACACCTTAAAGACCAAATATGCATTTGATCCTAAATTAGTTTAGAGTTCATTTTAGGTACCCAAATCAGATACGTGTATTCATTTTAGGCCCCTTAAAAACTTAAAAAACTTTATCTTGCATGAAATAGTCCATTTCCACCCCTAGTTAGGCTAGATTGCAAGTTCGCTTGAAATTTGAAAAAGCTTGATAGAATGAAACTCTAGGCTAGATGAGATCCATTTTAAGAGCCCAAATACAAATTTGAATGTTCATTTTAAGCCTTGAAAATCAAAGTGTGAAGTTCATTAACCTTATTAGAGTTCATTAACCAACTTTAGGGTTCATTTGAATAGTTTAGGGTTCATTTTAGCTTGTAAACAGAGAAAAAATAGAGGAGAAATCCCTAGATTCAAATAGCTTCCTAAACATTCAAAAAATGATCCTAAACCCTAAAAGAGGATCCCATATGACCAACTGCACAGCTAAGAAACCATCTGCATAGCTTTGGGCTCCAAGTGCATAGGTCTGGGTCCCACCTATGTAGGACTTAACCACCTACGTAGAAATAGTGACCACCTGCGTAAGATCAGTGACCACATGCACAACTTCAGTAACCACCTACACAGCTCTCTTCCAGAACCTGAAAAAGACACAAAAACACAAAAAAATTTATCAGTTAAGCATGTTCATATCAGTTTCACCAAAATGTAAGACCAGAAAAGGGACTAAGAAGCATATTTAGGTAACATCAAACCCTAAACAATATGCTACCCTAACTAATCTAACATTAAAACCATTTGAAACAAGAGTTGAAACATATGAAAAACAACACAAACAAACTCTGTTCAAATGTATTTCTAATGCTCTCCTTTCTTCTCCATAGAGGTTGATATGTTTCTCTTTGAAAAACACAATTGCGCAAAGAACTTGAAAGCTTGAATTGATAATGAGAATTACTAGGAGATTTACGATTCTTGAAGTTCTCAAAAATCTTGTGGTTAACCTTGAATGAGAGGAATGCATCTCATTTTATATAAAATGAGAGAAATTTAGGTGAGATAGCATAAAATCTATGCATAAATGCATATTTTGGTTGGTAGGATGTTAGGAAGCATGATATGGGGGAGATCAAATGAGGATATATTGAAAATATTTGTGAAGCACCTTAATAGGGATGTGAATCCTCAATTAAGGGATATGATATTTAGGTGAGATTAGGAATCATTAATCAAATCAATAATTCAATATTCTCAAATATTCCTCAAAATCAAATTAGATTTATGAAATTATAAAAATCTCATAAATTGAAATTAGCCAATTAATTAATAAAAATTAATAAATTGTTGGAGACTTAGGGAAATGGGGAATAAATAAAGTTTATTTATTTATTCAATTAGAACTTAGGATAAACTATGGGTTATTCAGGGGAAATTAGTGGATTATAGGTCAAATTGAAGGTGTTGATGTCTAATTGAAATGATTTTGATAATATTGATAAGGTTTAGGATCAATTCTGAGGGTTCCGGAATAGTTTAGGATATCACGAGGCATCGATGAGCTTTGACAATGCGCTCATGTAATGATGATTGGAAATGATTGAAAAGCACCAATAAACTTTGATGGTGTCGTAAGATTGAAATTGAAATGGGGAAAACATCGACGATCTTTGACAATGTTCCCAAAATGATAATCAGAAATAGTATTGACAATAATGAATAACACTATTGAATTGATATTGATAGATTGATAGCGATAACACTGATGATCTTTGACAATGTTATCAAATGGCTGATTGATGGGATATGAAGCATCGATGATCTTGGACAATGCTCCTAAAATGATGACAAGATTGATTGAATTGAAATAGGGTTTGATCGATTTGTTTGAAATTGGGTTAATTAGGCATTGATGATCTTGGACAACGCCCAGAATGGTCAAAATGAGTCCAAAAAATTCTTCAGGTGATTAGGAATAGAATATAATGGGTTTTAATTGATTTAGGAAGATTTGGAATGGTTTAGGATTGAATAGGATTGGTTTAGGATCAAATAGGATCGAATGGGATCAGTTTAGGGTTGATCAGAAATGATTTGGAAAATGATCAGTTTGATAAATAGAGTAGAAATGTTTGTAATTGATGACATAGAAGAATGACACAATATTATTGAATGATAAAGATCAAACACACAATATAGAAGACATGTTAAAAAGGGTGCATAGGTAATGAACCATTTTTAGGTGTCTACACTATGATCTAGTCTGTTATGATGTCAGCTTGTGAAACTAATGCCAATTCTTGTGCTTTCTTTTCATCTTCAATTTCTATTTGATCAATCATTTTTTCATTATTCTTAATTTAAACAAACCCAATTTCATCTTCTCCTGACTCATCATTAGTTACACCACCCTCAGCATGATATCATTCCTTAGTATATTTGGGTTTGTAATCTGATCTGTACTTCTTCACTCTTGTAGGACACTTGGATGCAAAATGGCCAACTTTGTTGCATGAAAAACATTTGAATGGTAGCTATCCTTTGTATTTTCCTTTACCTTTTCTTTCTTTCTTAGCAATCATATAAATGATTTCTTCTAGTTCTGTATCAACTTCTTCTTTCTCAACATTACTAATGATGCTTAAGGATTTCTTACCATGGATTGAGGCTTTGAAAGTTGTTTCCATTTTAGGTTATGTCTTCAATCTTGATATCTCAAATGCTGATATTTTATTAATCAAGGTTTCTCTTTTGAAGTCCTTTGAGAATTGCATGGTTTCATCCAAGATTTTTATCTTGCTTTCATAATCTTCTATCAATGTGATCATCAGTTTGTCCATTATATCATCTTCTGAAATTTCCCCACCATTGTTCCTAATTCTTGAGACTGCTTCATTAATCCTCTGATTGTAAGCTCTGATGTTTTCTTCAAGTAGCATCTCTAAATTGTTGTATCTTTTCTTCCATGTATTTCTGCGCACATTCTTGGCTTGGATGTCTCCTTCAAACATGTCTTCTAGGTATTTCCAAATTGAATATGCTTTGTCTGCCTTCTTGATCTCATAAAATTCACTGTCATATAGGGCACTGATTAGGGCTTCATTGGAAATTGCATTTTGGGTGAATACTTCCTTTTGTTTATTACTATAATATTTTTCTGCAAGGTCCTTCAAGGTGGGAACATCAATTGCATGAGTATTAATCTCATAAATCTCAAAACCAATGCAGGGAAGATGTGTTATCATTTTTTTCTTCCAGTTAAGATAATTCTCTCCATCAAACTTAGGACTCTCTTTCCTGAAGTATGCCATTTGATCTACCTTAAGCTATTAGGCTTTCTCTCCAAGGCACTTGGCTCTGATACCAATTGTTGGAATAGTCCCAAGGGATAACTAAGAGGGGGGTGAATCAGTTATCAAGTTAAATTCTTTTCTCCAATTAATTACAGAATATCATAAGCACATACACATTTAAGATAACACAAAATAGAACACCACAATTTTGGTTACGGGGAAACTAAACTAGGTAAAAACCCCGGTGGGAATTAGCACCCACAAAGAGCTATACTTGAGTATAATAATCCCTCTTAGAAGATCTTGCAACCATGTTAGGAGTTGTTCTTTACAATGCAATAAGTATAGTGACCTGGTTAAGGGTCGGACCCTATAAGGAGTCTTTTACAAATAACCCTGTTAGGAGTGAGGACTCACTATCCAAAAAGCTCACTGATAATATGATGAAGGCTACAACCTTTAGTAAAATAGATATACACTATATCTAATAATGAACTTTTTGAGTAGACCTGCTATCTTGATCAGTTCCAATGAATTATATATACTCTCTGCTTCTTCACATAGATCTTTATCTGATGAATGAAATGGATTTACTATCCCAAAACAATCAGTATTTCATTCTATCTCTTTTCTTATCATTCACACTTGGTGATCCTCAAATGAACTAATATAAGTATCTTCTCCAAAAGATATGATCTTTTTCGGCTTTAGGAATCCCTTCAATGCTTCTTTAGTCGACCAAACCAAGCACACAACATAATTAGAACCGTGCAACTCAAACTGAATAGACACATCACTTCACATAGTCAGCTCCACCAAAATTATCCAAACATCATGCTTTGGATGAAACATGATTAGCACTTTGGTTAATTAACTTAGACTCATAACTAAACATGAATCTAAACACACATATCCCATAGATAGATATTTTGAAATTATAGTTGTTAAACAGAGTAACATAACTCAACTGTTAATGAACATCTGAATCTTTGTGTATGTTTGTGGTATAGTAACTATGTCTAAAAAATAAAAACAACTGCACAAGGCTTCCACATATCCATACTAAAAAGTGAATATAGTTCACTGATGTATACTATATGTTATCATCAATGACAAACATACAGTCAACTATTTGCACAAAATAAAATCTCCAACAATATTGCACATGGTACATATTCTCTACCCTCACATTCTTTTCAATTCCATCCATTGAAATGTTTAGTGTAATTATTCTATGCTTGGCTATTTAAAAATATATGTATGGACATATATAAAGATGAAATTGCAATTTTTCAAATGGTGGTCTTGTGCTTTTTTCTTTTTTTGTAACAATAATATTGTTATTTTTTTTAAATATTAATCTTTGAAAATATAGAAAAGAGTCGCATTAGTAGGGTTTTGACTCTAGGTTCAGGACCTGCACAACCCCCTCCATGCTCATAAAATTGTTTCTGCCACAAATTTACCATGAATATATTTGTTGAAGCCCAATGCATCCAAAAAGAAGAAGACCAAAGTGGGATCATATGCTTCCTCTTTCAAGAAAGGTTCTAATTCTTTCCAATTTCATTCTAACCAAATTTTCAAAGAACATTACCTATGTCTTGATACTTTATCATGATGATCATGGAGCATTTTTTGGGTCTCTAGTTCTTTGAGCACACTATTTTCTAGGGGATAATATGACCTTTACTATTCTTTCCAATTCTTCCCATGATAATATTTGGTGTTATTAGTCTATTCTTGTGAGGGAACCTACATAGTCACAGCTAAAACAGTTGCAAATAACCTTAATAGTACAATAATATCATATTTTGTGATAAATGACAGTTAATGTCAATAATGATAAATTTCATTCCTCAATTGAAAAGTCAAAAAAATAAGAGATGAGGACAAAAATATTATTTTGGCAGCAATATGCACTATTATTTGCATTTAAAAATGGTCAAAGTACATTCCCACACATTGTGTGAGGTAACAAGTTATTAAAAACTTATACATAGAACATAGTCATGCGATCAATAATTTATTGAACTTTTGAACAATCAGAGGTAAAAGGTGTAGGAGTTCCGATATTAGCTGAATGGGTAACTACAAGAAGTGTGAATGATAATTTATTGACCTTTTGAACCATCCAAGGTAAAATATACAAGAGTTCCAATATCAGTCGAATGAGAGACTGGAAGAACATCAACACCAGATGCCACTAATAACAAGAGGTTATATAGTAGACTTATTTAGTAATAAATGAGAGGGGGGGTGAATCAGTGGCCTCAAAATATTCCAATTAATCAATCCAAAAAACTTAGTACTACAATCTTAAGCCTCTAGTTATCTTCAGTCATATAAGATGAATGCCTTCAAATATACTTATCAAATTACTACTGCTCGGAATGCTCTGTTAAACCTTATTCTTTTAGTTTACCGAATAGAAGTCTTTCATTTACTGAAAAATAGTAAATTACTTAGAGTATACCGATCAATCTAGATTAGTTATGTGTAACGCAAAACACTAAAGTAATGACTCATAAACACATTGACACGTGGATTTTTAATGTGGAAACCTTGTTAAGGGAAAAACCACTTGGGACTGGTAACCCAAAATTTTCACTCTTCTGAAGTGAGCTTGGTGAAGAGCCAACCCTATTAAAGGTTACAAACATAGTGTTAGGTGTGACCTTGTTAGAGGATTTAGTAGAATAGTTTGACACCTGATATTGGGCATCTCTATGCTACCTTCTATGACCAAACTTAGTTTAGTTTATCAAATGGTATCTGGCATCTCATGCTATCTTCATGATCAAACTTTTTGATACTCCTTGGGATGTATCTCAATATAGAAAGGATTTTTAAATCCTTCTTAGTTAAGAGACTTTCTGTATCAATGGTTAAACTGAAACAATAAATGATCTGTTCATAAATACAAATTAGACTTTTAAATTTTTATATTGTAAGCTCTTTTTGATCAATATATCTTTTCAATACCTTTGCTCCACTTTCTGCTTGGTGATGTTGTGTTCCTCTATTTCTCGGTGTCCACGGAAATATCTAGCTCTTTCCTCAACTTGATTGATCAGGACTAAATGAAGTTGTTCTTCATCAGTTTCTCTTCAACATCCTCTTTTCTATTCACTCCCCTTTCTTAATTCTTAAAGAATTAATTTGTCTCTTTATAGACATGATATCACCGTTTCTAGGTTCTTGACTTTCATGATCTTGGTGTGATCCACAATTCTCACCAATCTGATTTAAAGCATAAATTTTGTTTTATCTCGTAGAAATATTCTTGCCAACTAGACAAAATAGATTTAAATCCTTTACTTATCTTTGGATTTATCTTTTCGATGAAAACAATGATAATTACCAGTTAAGTTTATATTTAGCTTTGCCAGCTAGATATTTTGTCATTTCTGAACTCCAGTTAATTTTAGTCTTTTAATTCTTGTTAGCTTTGGTAAACACTTTAGTTCTCCTTGGGCTTCTCCATCAAGGTTTTTTGCCCATCGGGGTTCTCTTTCCTTTGATCTACACTATAGTTCTGGCCATCGGGTATGCTTGTGATTCTTCTCATCGGGTTCTTTGCTCGGGAATCACTGTGACTTAACTTTCAGTGATCTCTATCATTCGGGTTCCACTAGCCATCGGTGTTTGTAGTCACTTAGTGAATGCTTGTCTTTTATGCATTACTGAAAGCATAATCTTTATCTCTTTGATTCTCTGAAGTCTTTGACACTTTGAATATAACCGATCATATTATATCAAGTTGACATCAATGACAATACAATCCATTAACTGATTTACTGTCTTGCATTATCGTTTTTCATTTCGATGATTAACTTAACATCTTCAAACATTCGATCAGTTACATGTCATCAATCTCTCCCTTTGGCATTGGTGGAAATAGACTACATTATCATACTATATTATTACTAATACAATATGAAATATAATAGTTTCATCAATATTTCCTATTGTAGATATTACAAATGTCTGGCTCTCGGTAAGCTCAAATAGCTTAGATTTGTTTCTTGCAGAGTGATTATCTTCAATTTTCAATCCCTTCACTAGATAGATGTAGCAACTTATTTTTCTATTCAGATATGTGTTCTGCCTTGACTGTTCCTCTTCTTGATAATCAATTTTTCCTTTGACAACAGTGAGTCATCTCTCCCTTTGTGTGTATTATCTTCTTTCTATTACTACTCTCCCTTTGATGGATATTTCATATGTAATAAATCTCTCCCTTTGGATAATGATATAATCTCTTCCTGATAATGAGATAATCTCTCCCTTTGACAACAATGCCAAACAATTTTCTTCTATATCATCTTCCATCCTTTTTATAATATATTCCTTGAATTTCCCTATCCATCAACAATACATTGACTCTGGTGTTTGGTGTGGGTTTGGACCTTGCCATGTATAGATGTATTTATTGTTGTCCATCTCTATGCTTGCATCAACATGAATGATCTTTTGAATGTATAGGTTGATGCAACATTCTAGCCAGCTTACTGACTAATAGACAAGGGTTGTACCCCTAGTCTCTTTCTCGGGTACTCAAATGTATCTTTTGGTAATGACCTGTGAATATATTAGCTAATTGTTCCTTTGATTGAACATATTATAGTATCACTTCCTTTCCTTGTACTTGTTCCCTTAGATAATGATACTTGATTGCTATATGCTTAGTCTTAGCATGTATGACTGGATTCTTTGATATGTTTATTGCACTGGTATTATCACAATAGATAATCACTGGCTCAAGAATTTTCATATTCATACCTTCCAATAATTGTTTGATCCATGCAATATTGGAGAAATTTGCAGCAACAACCACATATTCTGCTTCTGTAGTAGACTGAGAGATGCATCCTTGCTTCTTTCTAATCCATGTGATAAGTTTGTCACCCATGAAGAATGCTCCTCCAGTTGTGCTTTTCTGGTCATCAATGTCTCCAGCCCAATAAGCATTTGTATAGACTTGTAGCTTGAATTTTCCTTCTCTTTTATACCATAAGCCATAGTCTTTAGTGTTCTTCAGATATCTCAGAATTCTCTTGATAGTAGTCATATGTGATTCTTTGGAATTAGAAGAGAATCTTGTAACTATTCCAACTGCATGTGCTATATCTAGTCCGGTATAAACATAATACATTAGTTTTCCAATCATTGATCTATACAAGGTTTGATTTACCTCATTTGATTTGTCTTCTTTTGTCAGCTTGCATCCGATAGCCATAGGTGTTCCAAGTGGTTTGGAGTCTTCCATCTTGAATATCTTTAGTACTTCCTTGATGTCTTTGGAATGAGTGATATATATGCCTACATCTTGTTGAAGAATCTGTAGACCAAGAAAGAATTTGATCTCCCCAAACATAGACATTTCAAAATCTTTGCTCATTTCATTAGGAAAGGATTTTCATAACATTTCATTTCCCCCAAGAATTATATCACCAACAAAAATTTTAGCAATCAGAATATTACCATCGGTATCTTCTTTGAAGTATAGATTATTATTTTCACTTGTTCTTATAAATTCAATGCTAATGAGATAGGAGTGAAGTCTTCCATACCAGGCTCTAGGTGCTTGTTTCAATCCATACAAGGATTTGTGTAGTCTGCATACCATGTTTCTCTTGTCTGGATCAACAAACCCTTCTGGTTGCTCAATGTATACCTCTTCTTCAAGTGTTCCATTTAGGAATGCAGATTTGACTTCCATCTGGTGTACGTTGAATCCTTTGTATGCAGCATAAGAATGTAAGATTCTAACTCCTTCTAGTCTAGCAATAGGTGCAAAGGTTTCACCATAATCAATACCTTATTCTTGTGCATATCCGTTGCATACTAATATTTCTTTGTTTCTAGTGACTTCTCCATTCTCATTCAGCTTGTTTCTTAATATCCATTTGGTACCAATGACATTCTTGTCATCTAGTCTTGGCACTAGCATCCATGTATTGTTCTTCTCTATCTGTTCTATTTCTTCATTCATAGAATTAACCCATTCCTCATTTTCAAGTGCAGTATTAACATATTTAGGCTCAAAATCACAAAGTAAACATCTGGTTCTTAGTGACTTACTTCTTGTTCTCATTCCAGCCTTCTTGTCTCCTATGATCTAATTCTATGGATGATGTCTTCTGACATACTTGGTAAGTTTCGGTTCAGATCTGTGTTCATCATTTTGATCATCATCTTGACCTTCATTCTGATCTTCATTGCTCGAAATATCATTTTGAGGATTTTTTTGGTTTTCGGTAATTGCAGCATGATACTCGAGTGCAATGTTTTGTTGCTCAGGTAGAGTGTCAGGTTCTTCAGTATAAAAAAAAAAACTTGTTCTAGTCCTTTGGCTCTTTTCTGCTTTCCTTATCATTGTTTTCTGCAAATTCTTCTATTTTCATTTTTAATGATCTTATTAGATGACTTGTTAAGACATTTATAAGCCTTGCTTTTGGTTGAATACCCTAGGAAGATACCTTCTTCACTTTTGGAGTCAATTTTTCCATTTCTATCATCCTTCAAAATATAACATTGACTACCAAAGATTCTGAAGTAACTTACATTGGGTGTATGACCATACCAAAGCTCATAGGGTGTCTTATTTGTGTCATTCTTCAATTATACTTTGTTTAATGTGTATACAGCAGTAGTGACAGCTTCCCTCCAGAAATTTTGAGTGATGATTTTCTCAATCATTAATGTTCTTGCACAGTCAACAATTGATATGTTTCTCCTCTCATCAATTCCATTTTGCTGTCGTGTTCTTGGTGCAGAAACCTATCTTTAATTTCATGCTCATTGCAATAGTTAGTGAATTCATTTGAAGTAAATTCCCCTCCTCTATCTGACCTTAAGCATTTCAATTTCTTATCACTTTGTTTTTCTACCATAGCCTTATACCATTTAAACGTCTTGAATGCTTTTGATTTATCTTTTAAAAACATAATTGTCATCATTCTAGAATAATCATCTACAAAGAGAATGAAATAGATATCTCCATAGTAGTGCTTTGTCCTCATGGGTCCACATAGATCAGTATGGACTATTTCTATAATTGCATTAGATGTATGACCTTTACTCTTGAAACTAGACTTTTTCATCTTACCTTTTTGACAATTCTTGCACATGATATGCTCGAGTTTAGTCATGCTCGGTAAGCCTCTGACTTTTATTTTATTGCTTATCTTTATCATGTTGTCAAAGTTCACATGACACAATCTTTTGTGCCACAACCATATGTCTTCATTTCTATCCATCTAACAAGTGATGTTAATGTCATCAAGATAGAAAATGTTACCTTTTGTATGTTCACTATTTCTGATCAACCTTCCTAATTTATTGAAGATCTTTGCCTTCTTATTTTCAAATGATACTCTATGACCTATATTGTTCAGCTGTGAAACACTTAATAGGATATAATTCAGTCCTTTTACCCAGTAAGCATTTTCACATTTGATCAGGTTATTTGACACTATGATTCCTTTACCTTCAATTGGACAAGGTGTGTCATTACCCATTCTTACTGAACCACCATTATAGTATTCAAAAGTTTCAAAAAATTTCTTATCACTAGTCATGTGGTAAGTGCAACCACTATGTATGATCCATACATCATTATTACTAACCTTAGATATGAGTGTAGTTTCATACCTTTCTTCTTCTTCATCTGAGTCATCTTTCATGGCTACAAATACCATCTCAATGTCTTCTTCAGATTTGGTGTCAGTGTCATCAACTCTGTTCTCATCTAGGTAACAAGATTTCTTCCCTTTGTCCTTGTAGTCTTGGGTATCTCTCTTGTCATATTGTTGGTTGTTTTGGTAATCTTTGTTATCGCCTCTATCAAACTTCTTCTCATATGATCTTTCATTACTTCTGTCATCTTTTCTTCTATTAGGACATCTTACAGGAAAGTGTCCAACCTCTTTACAATTAAAATATACAAGTGGTAATTTACCTTTGCCTCTCTGCAATCTTCTTTCCATTAGTGCTTCAATATCATCAAGATCTTGATCATCATTGTCACTTTCACTATAATTTCTAACAAAGTGTCTATGACTTGATTTACTTATTTTCAAAGAATATTTGAATGCAAATTCTATAGATGGTAAGACACTATTATCAAAGTTATTCATCTCAAATGAAATCAGTCTACCAATCATACTATCTAGAGTAACTGTATTGTTTGCAACTTCTCTCATTTCTTGTATAGAAAAAATCTAATAGAATATACAAGTAGTAAGGTTCTTAATGTTTTACCTACTACTATCTCCTCTTCAAGTACACCTCCAACTCCTCGAATAAAATTGACTACGTCTTTGATTCTGCATCTATACTAAGTGATATTTTCTCCTTCCTTCATCCTTAGGTCATCAAACCTCCCTCTTAGGCTTTCTACCTTGGCTCTTAGTACATTAGCATCTCCTCCGTGTACCAGCTTCAACTTATCCCACATTTTCTTAGTAGAGGTGCGGGTTTTGACATCTTCAAACTCATCATCGGAGAGTGAGGAAAAAATTTCTATCATCATGCAATTATGCTCATGCTTTTCTCTTAATTTCTCAAGAGTGTGAGGTCTTATAGGAAAAACATATTCAATATCAAGGTGTTGAGTAACATCATTACCAATACCTAATAAGTGGAATCTTATTCTACTTTTCCATGATGCAAAGTTGTCTTTATTCAACTTGGGCACATCTCGTCTATTCATCTTGTGATCTTTTGCTTGGGCTGTTAAACTCCCTTTCTAATCACACAAGCTCTGATACCAATTGTTAGTAATAACTAAGAGGGGGGTTGAATCAGTGGCCTAAAAAATATTCCAATTAATCAACCCAAAAACTTAGTGCCACAATATTAAGCCTCTAGTTATCTTCAGTCATATAAGATGAATGCATTCAAATATTCTTATCAAATTACTACTACTTGGAATGCTATGTTAAACCTTATTCTTTTAGTTTACTGAATAGTAGTCTTTCATTTACCAGAAAATAGTAAATTACTTAGAGTATACCGATCAATCCAGATTAGTTATGTGTAATGCAAAACACTAAAGTAATGACTCATAAAAAGATTGACACTTAGATTTTTAAAGTGGAAACCCTGTTAAGGGAAAAACCACTTGGGACCGGTAACCCAAAATTTTCACTCTTTTGAAGTGAGCTCGGTGAAGATCCAACCCTGTTAAAGGTTACAAACACATTGTTATGTGTCACCTTGTTAGAGGATTTAGTAGAATAGTTTGTCACTTGATATCAGGAATCTCGATGCTACCTTCTATGACCAAACTCAGTGTAGTTTGTCAAATGGTATCTGGCATCTCATGCTATCTTCATGATCAAACTTTTTGATACTCCTTGGGATGTATCTCAATATAGAAAGGATCTTTAAATCCTTATCGGTTAAGAGACTTTCTGTATCAATGGTTAAACTGATCAGTAAATTATCTGTTCATACATACAACTTAGACTTGTAGAATTTTAGATCTATTGTAAGCTCTTTTTGATCAATATATATTTTCAATACCTTTGCTCCACTTTTTTCTTAGTGATGATGTGTTCCTCTTGGCATAATCCACAATTCTCACCAATCTGATTTAAAGCATAACTCATGTTTTATATTGTAGAAATCTTCTTGCCAACTAGACAAAATAGCTTTAAATCCTTTACTTATCTCTTTCTTTATCTTGTCGATGAAAACAATGATAACTACCAGTTAAGTTTATATTAGCTCTTCTAGCTAGATATTTTATCATTTTTTAACTCTAGTTAATTTTGGTGTTTTAACTCTTGTTAGCTTCGATCAACACTTTAGTTCTCCTCGAGATTCTCTGTTGGGGTTGTTTGTCTGTCAGGGTTGTCTATCCTTCAAGATACACTATAGTTCTAGCTGTCAGGTATGCTTGTGATTCTGCTCTTCGATAATGCTCGTTGGGTTCTTTGCTTGGGCATTACTATGACTTAACTTTCAGTTATCTCTGTCTATCGGGTTCTTTTCTTGGGCATCACTATGACTTAACTTTCAGTGATCTCTGTTTGTTGGGTTCCACTAGCCATCGATGTTTGTAGTCACTTAGTGAATGCTTGTCTTTTATGTATTACTGAAAGCATAATCTTTATCTCTTTGATTCTTTGAAGTCTTAGACACTTTGAATATAACCGATTAGATTATATCAAGTTGACATCAATGAAAATACAATCCATTAACTGATTTAATGTCTTGCATTATCTTTTTGCATTTCGGTGATTAACTTAACATCTTCAAACATTCAATCAGTTACATGTCATCAACTTATTCATGTGAGTGACAATATATTCGAGTTTTGAACCAGGAAACTAATTGAGGTTATAAGGTTGCATTGAAAAAAGAGGAAGATTATAACAAAACCATTTTTATGTATTGGAGAATTTGAGAAAAAACATTGACTTTGTTGTTGAGAATTAAAAGGACCATATATTTGAGTTGATAATTAAAACTACTAATTCTATCAAATACAATATTTTATATATTTCTCAAAACAAGTAGGCATAAAATCCACTGTACAAACCAAAAATTTATAAAATTTATAAAACACGTGTGAAATCCCTACGTATTTTCTAGAACTTGAGTAAAAATTTGACAAGCACAAATTGTGAAGCATTATCCAAATAGGCAATAAGCTCTACAAGATTAAAAAGGAGAGCTACAAATAACTATTCAAGGGTAAATAATCCAAAGGAATGTGAGCAACTATTTTGATATTATCTAACAAATATTAAGAATGGTATCCAAGCATGAGCCATGATATACATAAGTACCAAGTGTCGGTAGACAATGCACATATTATCAGATGAAGTATAATTCTTCTGAATAAACTTTCTATTGAAACATGCGATAGTTAAAAATTATACATAACAACCAAAAGATCATATGTAGACTTATTGAAGCAATATTTTTGATGAATAGAAGCCTTTCTATTAATTAAAATATAAGAGTACAATATTCACAAAAAAGGGGTCGGGGGCTAAAAATCACCCCGCAAAGTCACTTGGCGCCTAGGCCGGAAATAAACAATACTTAATTGTTTAGACATGTAGAATTGTGTAGACAAATATGTCAAGTGAATAAAATGTGTAGCAAGAAGAAAAAGGTAACTGTAGCATTCCAATTCATTCCAAAATATAAAATTATCAATTGAATTCCAATAATTTAAATATGTCTAAATCAACATATAAATTTATATATAAAGTATTCAATACATATTACACAAGCTGTCAAAAACAACTTATTGTAATTCATAAAAAAAAGTATGAATAAATCACAATGGACAAAGCATAAGAAACATTCAATCACTGTATAATTTGATTAAGTTGTATTCGATTAATATCTAGCAAACAAAAAAAATCATCTATGTGACATATTTATCTAATATGATGATAACTATTCATAACAATAACAACCTCTTTAAAACAACCATTTCAATTCATAATTTAGAAATTATTTTAAAAATAAGGTAAAGGGCCCTCCAAAGCCAATAGTCATCTTCCTTACAACCATATAAACAAAGTAAAAGAAAACTAATTAATAATAACAATATCTTCACCACCATCTTGTGCTTCACTTCCACATCTCTACTCTTCTACTTCATTCTATGATACTCCATGTTAAACTTGTCCTCACATTTTTCCTTTGTACCTTGACATGATAGGGGACAAAATTTTCACACTTGGGATATTAGTCATAGTAAACCTCATCCTGCATTTATAAATCTCTCAATCTCTACAAAATAAGCTCCCACATATATGATCAAGATCAAATTTGAAATACTTAAGGTGTCACATCATGCTCATAGACATTTCAAAGGCTATATTACTTAGAGTTTCTCTAGGAAAGAATTGTTGACGAAGCTTCGATTGGAAAATTTGTTTCACCTCCCTACTATTGAGCATGTTCTCACCATCTTGTTCAAAAATATCCACCTCTAACACATTAAATTTTCCTTTCAAATTATCCAAATCTCAACAAAAATTGTTGATGTTGAATTCTATCTTAGTATCCAAGTCAATAAGTAGTGACACTTTCAATTTAAACATGTTTGTCCATAATATAGATATAATTTTACTCTGGAATTTTGATGATTCCTTCTCAACCATGATCATTGAATGCATTTGGAAAATCCTCACAACTCTACGAAAATACTTGTTAAACTAATTTTGTCCTCTCTCACATTCTATCCATTAGTAGTTAGAGTTTTCACCTTTTCTGGCACTTGGTTGTATATCCTCATAGACTCTTCAATGTACAGTAGTGCATCAATAGTTAGTTTTTCCACCTATTTATCAACTATTATTGTAATATATTTTCATCTTTTGATCTCTTTTAATTTATCAAATTCTAACCCTTGTATCGCAATGGTCAAATTTTGAAGAACTAATTGATCTTCTTGCAAAATAGACTAAATAAGAGAAATAAAAGCATTTAGTTAGCTCTAAAGCTTTAATATTTTTTGTTCCTCCTCTTTTACCCTGTTATTGGATGCTCATTGAGACCTCACCATGATAAATATCACCTTATGAACTTCTAGGGGCCATGTCTATTCTTCTCACATTGAAATCTTGCTCACTTATTTCATGCTCATTTTTTCCCATGGGATCTACTCTTTCTAGGAATATGTGGTCTGAACCTAAATCAACAATCATCCTTAACATTCTCCTAGCTTTCCTGGGCCTTGAGGTATCTTCCAGAAACTTGGCCACAATGTATATCTCAATATCAATAGTAGGTGTATCTCTCCTCTTCTTTTTGACAACCTTTTTTGGCCAAGAAGGAGAAGCACTTTTAGATGATCTGGGAGTATTATAAATAGCAGGATTTGATTAAACAATAATAGAATCTTTAGGTGTTGCATCACCAAGTAGAGAGAGATCAGAACTATCAAAAAAGTATTTGGAAGATTATCTCCATCAAGATAATTAAAAATAAGTAACTCACTATTAGAGCTGGTTACATCAGGAGTGTATCATCCTAAATTGCAAGCACCTATAATTAGATGCTCAATTACACCTCATTCTTGTGTTCTTGATATTTCAAGTCTGTTATGATTGATCCAACTACCCACCACCTTTATTTTCAACATATTTTCCTCCTTCCCGACTCCCAATTTAAATTTTTTCCTCTTTTATGGGGAAGAGGACACCCTGGGTGTCTTCTTCCCTAATGTTCTACTCCAATATTTGGTCCAAGGGACAATTTTGTGGATTTAGCTATATTTCTCAATTTGTCTCAGCCTCCTCTGAGTTTTGAGCTTTTAAATTTTGTGAGAGGTATAAAAGAAACCTATCTCTCCTCATTTAGATAATCCATTACCAAGAATTCAAGTGCTCTCCTACAATTTCATAACCAAGCATTCAAGATCAATATTTCAAGCATTATTCAAGAATCCATAGCATTTTTAAGAAAATATTCTACATCGTATTAATCTTCTCTCTCATTATGGCCAAGTAGATGAGTTCTCAATCAAGTAAGAAGATCCTTTGTCCATCTACATGCATCCATCCAGTCATTCTTCAAGGCAAGAGTCCATCAAGAATAAAAATATTGAAGATCTTTGAGGAGTATTTATGGATCTTTGCATTTTTTAAAGACATCCTTGATTATTCTTTACACTCCAAGATTCAAAGTCAAGATGCAAGCATCTTCATAAACATCATGATCTCAATACATGTTTATGAAGGTATATACATTTACCAGGTAGATCGAATATTTACCTTACATGTACTTGATTTCCTTTCATGCAATTTTATTTATATTTCAAGGTTGATTCCTCGACTGGGATTTGACCAAGGCAAGCCCCTTTCAACCCAATGTTTTCCCCATTTTTTTAGTGTGCAAGAATACGTGGCAAATGCATCGGGACCAAATATGGAAAGTACAGGATGTGACGAATAGTCTGGAACTGAGTCCAATAAAAAGCATTGGGAACATGACAGGAAAGTTTCCCTCTTCCTGAGAGAAGGATGGGAAAGTCACTCTGTTCCCTAAAAAATAACTTCAAACTAAAATCATAGGTTAGTGGTATGGTCTAGTTACTTTTTTGGTGCTCACAAGCTGTTTTTTTTCTATCAGTCTGTGTATTCTGAAACTTTTCATTTGTTCCTACTTTTTCTTCTATCTTGTATTGTTCAATCATTTTCCTAATCAATTTCTAACATTCATTGTGCAAAGAGAAAAGGATCATTGCACTTTCTTATCACTTAAGTCCTACTTAAGCCTATTGTGTCATCTTCCTTTTAATTGTGAAATAATAGGAGAATTGGTTAGGTGTTGTACTAGAGAACCATTTTAGAACCCCTTGTTTGTGTAACCACATTTTCCCCATTTTACATTTTGGTGAACCTGAATTATAACATTTCCATTCTGATTTTGGTGTTTATATTGTTAGACCTTAAGAAGCACACACACAATTGAGAGGGGGGTGAATAAGTTATGTCATAATATCAATAAAATTTCACCAACTTACAAAATTTAATCTCATATCTGAATGATAAACAAGAAAGCAAGATCTCAACACAATAGCAACACATAACACCAAGATTTTTTATGTGGAAACCCTGTTAGGGGAAAAACCACGGTGGGGATGGAACCCACAAGATGAATGCAATCGGTAAAATATTGTACCCTGTTAAGATTATTACAAAAGGGGAATGTACTTACATTTAGACACACTTCCTAAAGCTCACAGATCAAACACAATTACAACAAGGCTCATTTCCTTACAACACAATATGATTATAGTTCAAAGAGGACTTATAGTCCAAACACATGAACTAAATGATAGCATCTTTTATGCCAAAAAAATTCCAATGAAGCACACAAATCTCTAACTTATTTTAGATTCCACCCATGCCTCTTCATTCAAAATCATGTAAATCATTTATTCCATTTGTCCATACATTCTCACACTTTTTTACTTCTTCGCAACTTCAAATGATTACACCTATAAAGATAATTTATCAACTCATCTCAACTAGATCGGTCAGGGACCTAATTGCAAACAAATAATAAATTACAATTCAATCCTCAATGTGATCCATTGAATGTTGACCAGGACATTGCAATGATCTATATAAACAACCTGGAACATGCTCAAATCCACCAATCACACTCTAAACCTTTGCATCATATTACATCATTAGGGTAGCTAAGACTAAATGAATAACACCAACATGTTACATGAAAATCATGCAACCTGTTCACTTTTACCAATGCGAACCAGAAACACGAATAGAATATGATCAAGAAACATAAACAAGCAACATTAAGTACCTTAACATCACCACAAACTCAGGATCAAGATCCATCTCTGCACTATTCATCAACAACAATATCTAAAACCTTTATTACTCAAGAAATATATCTTTCCAATATCCAATTCATGAACCACTCAACTTGAGGACACTTATGCACGTCCCAAACTCACTACCAGGTTAGTAACCAACAACTCTTCAACAAAGATCCATACCAATCCAAAAATTGAAACTTTTCCTTTTCCTGAACAACCAAAATACCAGATACTCGTAAATCAATCATAACTCTCTTAAATCATCACTCTAACTTCTGCGAACTGACATACATTAGCTACAGACATATCAAAACACAACTATATGATCACAACTATAGATCTTCTGGGTAGTATCTGTACCAAGAAATTCAACCTCACTGAACATACCAGGAACATTGTCTTCAACATTAGAAGTATGTTGACATCAATGAAAAAATCATTAATGCCAACATATATTCATATCCTAAACAACATCTCACCAATATCAAACAATCTCCCCCTTTGAAATTGATGGCAACATATGATGTGAAAAATTCAATCAAGTACAAAGAAACAATACCAACAATAATATCAACAATATCCACAATATGACATCTCTTCTTTACAATCTTTCCCTTATAGTCTCATATAGAATATATATCCTCAAAGATCAATTATTTTCCACATGAATATCTCTCCCCCTTTGACATCAATGGAACAGGCACATGCATGTACTAAGTCATAGAGGAATAAAATATGAACAACACAACTCGTTAAATACTTAACACAACTCCTCCTAAGGAGAAGCCACCAAAACATCAATACAGAATAATGATAGTTATGTAAGCACATTGGACTGATGCATCTCAATGCATCTCTAGCTCTAATCAGGAGGGGAAATTGCCCCAAGATTACCTTAGAGATACTCAAAAGTATCATTTGGCAAGTGCTTCATGAATATATCTACAATCTTCTCTTTAGTAGATACATACTCCAAACTGACTTCTTTTTCACTGACTTTATCTCTCAAGAAAACATATTTGATAGAAATAGGCTTTGTCTTTGAATGCAACATAGGGTTCTTTGAAATATTGATAGCACTTGAATTGTCACACTATATAGCAATAGGCTCATAAATAGTCACTCTAACATCTTTCAACATTTGTTTCATCCATTCCACTTGTATACAATTAACAAAAGCAACAAAATACTCAAATTCAGAAGTAGATTGTGATATAAACTTTTGTTTCTTACTTGCCCATGAAACTAATTTGTTACCCAAAAATAATGCTCCACCACTAGTTCTCTTCTTATCATCCACATTACATGCCCAATCAACATCATTATATGCACTCAATGTGAAATAAGTATCTTTACCATACCATAAGCAATAATCAGTTGTTCTCTTCAAGTATCGGAATATCCTCTTAACAACAAAAATATGTGATTCATTCAGTTTTGATTGAAATCTAACAATAATAAAAACAACATTCATAATGTCTAGTCTAGTTTGTGCTAAATATAATAGTCCACTAATCATTGATTTGTATCTAGTCTGATTTTCATCAGGTGTATCATCAATCTTTGTAAATTTACAACCAGTAATCATAGGAGTACCAACAAGTTTTGAATCTTCCATACCAAATTTCTTCAACAATTCTTTCACATACTTAGACTGAGAAATGAAAATACTCTTATCTTTTTGATTAATTTTCACTCCAAGAAAGAATTTCATCTCATCTATCATAAATATCTCAAATTCCTTTTTCATCTCATCAGAAAATTCTTTACTTAGATTTTCATTTCAACCAAAAATGATATCATCCACAAAGAATTCAACAATCAAAATATTATCATTAACAATTTCAAAGTACAAGTTACTATCAACAACACCTTTACTGAAACCAATCTTCAATAAATACTTGTCCAACCTCACATACCAGGCTCTAGGAGCTTTCTTTAGTCCATATAAATCTTTCTTCAATTAGAAAACCATGTCATATTTATTAGTCAAGGAAAAACCACTTGGTTGCTCAATGTAGAATTCTTCTTCCAAATCTCCATTCAAAAATGCTGCCTTAAGATCCATCTGATATACTTTGAAAATTTTGTAAGTAGCATTGCAAGAAACATTCCAATAGCTTCAATTCTAGAAATAGGATAAAAAGTATCCTCTCAAAAACAATACCTTCCATCCGAGAATATCTTTACAAAAAATTTTGGCTTTATTCTTAATCACTTCACCATCCTCATTCAATTTGTCTTTGAATGCCCATTTAGTACCAATCACATTGTTATGCACAGGTCTAGGAAAAATATTCTATGTATTATTCTTTTTAATATGTTCCAATTCTTCTTCCATAGCTTTGAACCAACTTTAATCTTTGCATGATTCATCAACATCTTTAGTCAATCTTAGAAATCAAACAAATTTCACTTCTAGCAATCCTTCCTTTAGTTTCAACACCTTTTTTCTATCACCAATAATTTGACTCTTTGAATGATTTAGCTTTACATACCTTGGAGTCTTTAGATTTGCATTTGTAGTTGAATCTTGTGTTTCCAACTCGTCCTCATCTCCAACTTCTTCATTCTATTCTACCAATCCATTCTGATTCTGATTTTGTGCTTGCATAATATAACTTCCTTCTTCTTCATCTGATTCTTAGCTGCAAGATCTAACTAGTTTCTAAAAAATTCATCCACTTTCACATTAGCACTCTCAATCATCTTTCTCAATCTGTGATTATAACATTTTTTATTATTTCCTCTTTGTATAATAACAAAGAAATATTCCCTCATCACTTCTAGGATCAAACTTTCCTAAATCTTCATCTCTCTTAATGTAATATTTTCTTCCAAAGATTTTGAAATATTTCATAGTAGGAATATGACCATACCAAAGCTCATAAGGATTCTTACCAATACCATGCTTGATTTGAACTCGGTTAAGTGTATAAACAATATTTCTAATAACTTCTCTCCAATAGATCTATGAAACATTTCCTTCAATCATCATAGTCCTTGTAGTGTCAAGAATTGTTTTATTTCTTATCTTTGCAATTCCATTCTGTTGTGGGGTCTGCAGAGCAGACAAATTTCTTTTTATTCCATTCTCTTCATAGTATGCATCAAATTCTCTAGATGTAAACTCCCGACCTCTGTCAAATCTCAAAAATTTCATCTTCATACTTGTCTTAGTTTTAACCATAGCTCTAAAGATCTTGAATTTTTCAAATGCATCAGATTTTTCTTTCTAAAATGTAACCCACATCATCCTTGAATAATCATTAATGAATATAATAAAGTATCTATCTCCATAGTAACTTGTAGTTCTAGTAGGTCCACATAAATCAGTATGTACGAAGTCTAACAATCAACTCGAAGAAAAGGTTTTACTTTTGTAGGTAGATTTTGTTAGCTTTCCCAATTGACATTCCTTACACATCATAGTATAGGGATTAAACAATCTAGGTAAATCTCTTACAACATTTTTAGTTCTAGTATTCACAGTGTTATCAAAGTTTACATGACAACATCTCTTATGCCACAACTGACTGTCATCAACTTTTGCAATGAAACATCTATTCTTTGATTTTTTCAAATTAAATATATTACCTCTGGTCTTGGTACATGATGCAATCTCAATTCTAGTTATACATTCCATTCTTTAATTACAAGTGATATCCCTTGTCAGCTAACTTTCCAACACTCAAAAGACAATACTTTAAACCTTCAACACATAAAACATCATCAATATTAATCTTACCATAAAGTGTAGTTGAACCACTTTCTTTGATCAAACAGAGAGAATTAACACCAAATCTAACAACACCACCACCATAGTATTTGAGATTCAAAAATTTCCTTTTGTCTCCGATCATGTGATGTGAACATCCATTGTCAATAAACCAGAAATCTCTCTTATCCACATGCGAAACCAAGGCTTTATCTTCATTAGGATTCTCATCTTTAATATAAATTAGCACAAACTCTTCTTTTCTCTTCTCATATTCATTATGAGTTGTTCCTTCATCAACAACATAGTAGTATTTCTTCTAAAATTTATGTCTGAACTTCTTATGCTTATACTTAGGCTCTTTGTTAGGACATCTATAAGCAATGTGACCAATCTTATTACATGCAAAATACTTCAAAGGAAACTTTCCTTCATACTTACCAGATCCCTTCGGTAACTTATTTTCAAATAGGGCTTCAAGCTCTTAAATTTCTCTTTCTTCTTTCTCAATTTTTTCTCATTCCTTAGCATATTTACCAAACTTAGATGAACTCTCACTAGGGTCATTTTTTTTCTTTTCCTCATAAATAGTATCTTTAAATGAAGATTCAAATTTAGGAAATTTATCTCCAAATTAATTCATTTCAAAAGAAGATACTTACCAACCAATGTATCTCTTGTCACAGTAGACATCATTCTGATTTCTTCAATAGAACCAACTTTACAATTGTAAGGAGGCAAGAATCTCAATATTTTAGAAACAATCTCATCTTCCTCCAATGTTCCACCAACACATCTGATTCCACAAACAAGGTCGTTGATCTTACTCACATACACAGAAATGTTTTCATATTTTCTCATCCTTATTATCTCATATCTTCATCTCAAGATTTCTAGATTATCTTGCTTCACAAACTTGTCTCCTTCATATAATGTTTCCAACTTTTCTCATACTTGATGTGCGATATCCAATCCTAGAACATTTTTATACTCAACATCTAATAAGGCACTCTTAAAGGCTTCATATGCTATGATATTGATCTCATATTCTTTCTTCTCATCAACAGTCACAGTAGAAAGATCAAAAGGATGCTTTTAATATTTCTTTGTAACAATCCAATGTTATTTTCTAAGACATATCAAGTGTGTAATCATCTGGTCCTTCCATATTGTATAATTTGTTCCTTCAAATCTAAGACTATCCTTCTCAAAGGTTTACATCCTAGATCTTCTCAAGCGGTTAAGCTTCTCAAAGAGGACACTAGCTTTGATACCAATTGTTAGACCTTAAGAAGAACAAACACAACTAAGGGGGGGTGAATTAGTTTTGCCACAATATCAATAAACTTTCACCAACTTACAAGCTTTAATCTTAAATCTGAATGATAAACAAGAAAGAAAGATCTCAACACAATAGCAACACATAACACCAAGACTTTTGACATGGAAACCATATTAGTGGAAAAACTACGGTGGGGATGGAACCCACAAGATGAATGCACTGATAAAATATTGTACCCTATTAGGGGTATTACAAAAGGGGAATGCACTTTCATTCAGGCACACTACCTAGAGCTCACTACTCAAACATATTTATAACAAGGCTCATTGCCTTACAACACAAATTGATTATAGATCAAAGAGGAATTACAGTCCAAACACACAAACTGACTGATAGCATCTTTTATGCCAAAATAGTTCAAATGAAGTGCACAAATCTCTGACTTATTTTAGATTCCACTCATACCTCTTTATTCAACAGCATGTGAATCAGTTATTCCATCTGGCCATACATCCTCACACTTTTGTACTTCTTTTCAACTTCAAATGATTACATCTATAAATATAATTTATCAACTCATCTCAACTAGGTCATTTAGGTAGCTAATTGTAAACAAATAATAAATTACACTTCAATCCTCAATGTGATCCATTGAATATCGGCCAGGACATTGCAATGATCCATATCAACAACCTAAAACATGCTCAGATCAACCAATTGCGCTCTAAACCTTCACATCACATTACATCATTGGGTTACCTAAGAAAAAATGAAGAATACCAACATGTTACATGAAAATCATGCAATCCGATCACTTTGACCAATGCTAACCAGCAACACAATCAAGAAACATTAAGTACCTTAGAAACCTTACCATCACCACAAAATCAAGATCAGGATCCATCTCTACACTATTCATCATCAACAATATCTACAACCTTTGTTACTCAAGAAATATAGCTTTCCAGTATCAAAATTGTGAACCACTCAAGTTGAGGACACATATGCATGTCCCAAATCCAACATCATGTAAATCAATTATTCCATCTATCGATATATTCTCACACTTATGTACTTCACAACTTCAAATGATTACATCTATAAATATAATTTATCAACTCATCTCAACTAGGTGAACCAGGGACCTAATTGCAAACACATAATAAATTAAAATTCAATCCTCAATGTGATCCATTGAATGTTGGATAGGAAATTGAAATGATCCATATCAACAACCTCAAACATGCTCAGATCTACCAATCATGCTCTAACCTTCGCATCATATTACATCATTAGGTCAGCTAAGACCAAATGAAGAACACCAACACATTACATGAAAATCATGCAACCCAATCACTTTGACCAATGTGAAACAACAACATGATCAAAACACGATCAAGAAACATCAACAAGCAGTGTTAAGTATCTCCACAAGCTTGGCATCACCAAAAACTTAGGATCAAGATCCATCTTTGCACTATTTATCAACAACCTGTCTAATATCTAAATCATGGACCACTCAATTTGAGGACACATATGCATGTCACAAACTCATTTCCAGGTTAGAAACCAACAACTCTTCAACACCGGTCCAAAAATTGAAAAAAAAATTCTTTTCCTAAACAACCAAAATACCAAATATTGATAAATCAATCATAACTCTCTCAAATCATCACTCTAATTTGTATGAACTGATATACATCAACTACAGTAATCTTAGAACACAACTATACAATCACAACTATAGATGTTATGTATAGTATCTGTACCAAGCAATTCAACCTCACTGAACATACCAGGAACACTGTCTTCACCAGTAGAAGTTGTTGGAATAATGGAAGGGTGTGTACTGAGAGGGGAGGAGTGAATAGTACCCTTAAAAACTTTTACACTTTAAAGCTTAGCAATTATAGCTTGCATAACTGACCATTGTAGCTTTTCTACTTCATGCATGTAATATCATAACATAAACATAAGTGCATGTAAAAAAACATAGAAACATTCATGAAACTCATTTACACATGACACAAGAATTGATAACATAGAAAACCCCTGTTAGAAGGCAAAAACTATGGTGGGGATGAAACTCACAAAGCTTCACTATCTTCAGAATGGAAGGTGTCAGTTAAGGCTACAAGTTGTGATCACTTCTGATGATCTTACCCTATTAGGAGTAGCATGTTAGACTTGTTAAGTCTACTCAGTAAAGAGATTTTAGAAACACAATGTATGTGTGCACTTAGTTAAGAGATTTACAATAATACTATTAATTCCACCTTCTTGAAGTATTTTTTTCTATTTGCTACAATTATTAGAGAGTAGACAAAAATATAGATGACCTGATAGCTTGAAATCTTGAATTTCTGATTACAGATCCATTAAGTTCACAAAATTGTATATCACCTATTGTAATGGTTAATAACTTTGTTCTGCTTGGTAGCCCTGAATGTAGTTCTTCATAACTGAATTCATATGTATTTATCCTTGTGCATGAAACTCTCTATTTGATCCAGAGATGTCCTTCTGCAGCTACAATCATCATTTTCTTGATTGATCATTACATCTATATATAAAGGTTTTGAACTAATTAGGTTTCACGCTTTTCTTGAAAAACTCTAATGATCAAAGGTTTACAACTTGACCTTGATCTCCTAGTTTGCATGAATACAATAAGTTAAACTAATTGTATCCACAAAAAAATGATTTTCCAGCTAAGCATAAATTTGTTTTAAATATTAAAGTACTTTAGTTGACGTGTAGTTTGAGATCTACTTTTCTCAAGAATAAAACTGTCTCTTGGTAGAATGGTGTTTGGTGATGTCTATGTAGATTATGCTAGGTGAATTCTTTGTAGACTGTGCTTGGTGAAGTCTCTATAGACTGGTGCTTGGTGATCACTACACTAGGTGTTGAAAATATTTTGGTGATCACTGCACTTAACCATTTCGGTGACCACTTTGTTTGACCATTTCGGTGACCACTGTGTTTGGTGAAAGCTGTCACTCGGTGGTCATGTGACCGACAGTCCAAAACTATTTTCTATTATACTAATGACAACTTCCAATCCTTTAAGGATTATCAATCTCCCCCTTGGCATTAGTATTAAAAATTGATATGTGTAGTATATAGAACAAGTGTTTTACCTTTTCAATGACTCCCCCTATGTGCATGCCTCACTACAATGTTTCCCCTGTGTAGATACAATGTATGAACATTTTTTCCCTTTTTTTTTCTTTTGCAATGTATATACATGTTTTCCTTTTTACATTTTTTCCTTGGTACATTTTCCCCCTTTGTGGATACAATGTATGTACACATGTTTTCCCCCTTTTTTGAAAATAACAAAAAAGATGAAGTACTTACAGCTTTTCAAATATGTGTGAATGGGATTATTGTATGGCTTCCATTAGCTTGTCCCATTTTTCCTTGAGGTGCTCGAGGATCATGTGCTCCAAAGTGATTTTGGTGTGCATTTCATAGACACTCTCTATGACTGACATCTCTGGGGTGGAAATTAGAGTCTTTTCTGAAGTCATGTGTGTCAACAACAATGTGAGATTGGGTAGTAACATAGCTTGTATCTTGGTTACTTCATCTTTGATTTTCCTTTCTGCCTTTTGTATATCAAGTCTCAACCATTTAGATTCTACAATCTTCTCATAATTTAGTCAGAATGCATTTGCTTTGGTTGATAGACTTTGTGCACTAGTTTTTAGATCTTCATCTATTTTAGTTATTTGTTCACTATGCTCGGTAGTGAAGGGCTCTAGTGTGCATAAATTTTGAAGTAAGTTAACTACTTCTGATATAACTGGTTCTATCGTAGTTACTAGTTCAGAAAGTTTCACCTTATTCTCAATCACTTCTTGGCTGATTTACTTGGTGAGTTTGTATTGGTACTTCTCTTTTGGTCATTCCTCTATGACCTTCTCGGCATCTACATTTTGTGTTGTGATTGCCTTGGTCAGAACTGTGAGTTGATCAATTATGGGTGCAGTTTGATCAATCTATGTGTCTGGTACTACTTGCAATAGGATTTCCTTGGTTGTTTCTAGGACTTGTGTATTCTTGTGCACCTTTCTAAGCTTGTCTTGTATTTCTTTTCTTTTTCATAGTTCTCCATACCTTGATAATGACTTAGGATCCAGTGTCCTTGGATCATAGTTGGGTATATCTATTATCTCATCAAGTGTTACTGGTTTGCTTCCTTTCTTGTGCTTCTTCTTCTTTTGAATGGTGCTAGAAGTAGGGGAATGAAGGATTATAGCAAGATCCTTTTATTTCTTTGTTGCTTTCAGTGATTTCTTGGTGTTGGAAATATGGATGGAGTAACTGAGAGGGGAGGGGTGAATCAGTTACCACAAAAATAAATCCACAAGTCCCTTAGATGTCTTCAATATATATTACTGTTACTCGGTAAATTAACCTTTCATTTTTCATTAAACATTCACTGTTATGGACATGCATAAAAAAATAACATGAACACAAGTAACACAAGTAACACCAAATATAACGTGGAAACCCAATTTGGGAAAACCACCAATGCAACTAGTTACTGATTTTCACTCTTCTGAAGTGAGCCCTGTTAGGAGCCAACC